>CM062291.1:382880951-383172380 GCA_031216915.1 Pictodentalium vernedei
AGTTTTACGGGTTGAGGAATCCGGAGTACCTGGAGAGAACCACAGAGCAACTGTCAGACTCCACAACATACTTACTCACACAAGCAGGGTTAGCAGTGGTTGGAGTGCAACACTGACATGTAGTATGCCTCAGTATACAACACCACTGGATTTAGTGTCTTGCCCAAGGACACAACGCAGTTGCCGTAGGTGGGATTTGAACAGAGGACCTCTCGGCTTGCAGCCTGTATCTCTTCTTACTGAGACACCGCACTCCCAAGAAAATAAGTATATTTCCAATGATCTATAAAATGGCGAGAAAATGAAAACAAAGTGTTCCTTTCCACCTGTTGAACACAAATAATATATGGATGTGACAAGAAGTTTTTTAATGTTGATGTCAGGCGTGGAAACACATTTTGGCCAAAAATGCCTCCCAGATTGCCGGAAATGGCACTTCCCAGGCCTTCACTGAAAATATTTGGGCCCCCCTGTGCACCGTTGGCATGACGCCGCTGTGTCTGACCCCCATAAGGATGATGTTTACTAAATATCAACAGGTTCTGACAGGTGAATCTCGAGAAGAGGATTTTTAAGGAATATTCCTCAAATTGTCCTAACTTGAAATTCAGGCTTCCATAGAGACCAAATATTACGCAAGAGACTAGAATTGGAGATACTTGAATTTGACCCCCCCACCCCCAACCACCCACCCACCCCCACACGATCCACCCTCCCACCTTAGGATGCTGAAAACCAAATATAAAAGGATTCTCACTGGTTTTTAAAGAATATTGAATCTACCCTCACTAAGGACACTATATACCAAATATCATCAGATTATGACTGGTGGATCTGAAAAAGATTTTTAACCCTTTACCCAATGCAGACGATATCAAAATTTATTATTTTAAATATCATTTTTTCAAATTTTTCAACAAAACCATATCATGTAACCCCTCACTGGAATGAGCTCAATGAGCTCATTCCAACGAGGGGTCACATGATATGATTTTCTTGAAATTTTTTGAAAAGTTAAAAAATTTATAGTAATTTATATATTTTTTATACTTACCAATGACCCAGACATAGCTGGTGCTAACTCTTAAAATATAGGGCCAAACACAAATTTTGCCCCCCAATCCCCAAAATTTGCATCTAAAATCAAAGAAAACATGTCCTGAAAGGCCCTCCACACTTCGCCCCCACTGCGCATGCGCAGTGTCAAGGACGTTCCGAAATTGGCACCATTAATCATTCTAATAACCAGTGCCTGGTAAGCGCTATGTACTCAGCGGGGAGGCAAGAGTTCCCAACTCCTGGGAGGGCCATCCCCGTCTGGGTCATTGGTAAGTATAAAAAATATATAAATTACTATAAATTTTTTAACATTTTTATACTGTACCAATGACCCTGACATAGCTGAATAGTAAAAAGGCTGGAGGGCCAAGGACATAGAGCAAAATGGAATACGCTCAATAAAATAAAATAGAGTCATCCCCTGTAGGGAAAAAGAAGTAATAGGCCTTACATGTATCTTTCTTATTTATGATAAATTAGAAAGATACAACACCTTCCAAAATTGAGCTTCATACATCCATGTACTCTATTAATATCCAATATAATCCTTATACTAATAATTTTTAAAGTAAGCCAATAAATAAAGTAAGTCTAGAGAATAGAGACTCTTATACTCCTAAAAGTGTCTGAGGATTGCATAATCATGTCCGTTGACATATGCAATATTCAAAAGCTATACTTTAAAAACTAAGACTTGAATGAATTTTAAAAACCTAAACTTCTCACTAAACAACCATCCCAATAACAGCTCAGAATTACTAACTCTGGAGGAGGTATCCCCTTGTTTTCATAGTAAAACAGGTGACCCAAGGGAACACCCTCCCCCCCCCCCCTTTTTCTTGCCCTGGGTCAAATAGCCCAGAGCGAAGAGGGCAGCCGAACGGAGACACTGCCGAAACAGACAGCCTACCTAGCTATAGTAGCAACTGTTAAGTGAATGACATTCTGAGCAGTAGATAATAGACCTAACAATAGAGGCCTCCAGAAATGGACTCGATATTTCTGAGATAAAATTCATGAATGTGGATGGCTGAGCGCAATGAGCAGCCTTCAAAAATCTATAATAGCGACACTATTAATGTAAGCCCAAGAAGTAGAAGAACTCTTACTTCATGAGCCGAAATCTTAAGCACAACTGCTAAGTCAATGATATACCATAAGCAGTACCGATAGTTAATAGAATCTATTAACAATAAAATGGAGCGTAACGTCCTTCTACTAGACATCAAAGACAGAAGAAGTTTACGCCCATAGTAATAAACAGATATCTGTTTATAAATACATAAACTGTACCCGGAAAGAGTAAAGGCCTATGCCCATACGAAGACGGAAGGACCTTAAAATAATAGGTTCCGGATAATAGGAGCCTAACTCTTATGCAACAATCCAACCTAAATAGTAACGGAAGTAATGATTCCGAAACTACGAAAGTGAAAATCATCCATCGATAGTGCACGAAACTCACTGACTCTACAGTAAAAGAGAAACCAACAGAATTACTGTCTAAAAGGTCAGAATTTGAAAACTACTGTTTCCAGAGGCTCAAATGATTACTTAGCTAAATAAGAACCGAAGTTAAAATCCATATAGGAATTTAATCTAAAGATTCTAAGTCTATTTATCAAAAAGTTACTAACTGACTTAGATAAAGAGACAAAAGACTCAATTGTAAACTATCGTAGAGTGCATAGGTATGAGGTAACATAAACCTATAACCTAAATAATAACAGGCTGCAGTAGATCTTGTGAAACAAGTATACTAAAAAATAGCAATGAGTAGTATGGAGGGATCCACAATATGAACATAATGATCCCTACACCACGACGGAAGAGCCTCTAATTTAGCCGCATAGAATAGCGAAGAAGAGGATCTCCTATAGTAAGAAATCGCGTCCAAAGCTCGTCCAGTACAGTGCTTACAATGCAATACGGACCACACAACGGAATACATGAAGGTTGCGACCTTGCGGGTTGTGATAAAGATGACACGATTTACCCAGTGAAAAAAGATCCTCACATAGAGGAAGATTTCACGTTAAGACCCACAGTAGACAAGAGAGTAAATTACCCATGATCTCTGTGAAGATAGAAATGCTATCAACAGAAATGTATTGTGGTTGTTTATCTTAGCAATACCTGCTGAAACAACAGCGCCGGAGGATACGTGTATCCTATCATTCCGTCCTATAGATCAATAGAGCGTTAACAACATTAGCTCAGAGATCTGGACAAGCCAACACATACGTCTGCAATTGATTAGCAAGCTGTGTCATAAATAAATCATCATTGGGCGCTCCCATAGATAGCAAATCTGATTGAATACTTGTTTGTTGAGAGTCCATTCTGACAGCAACAAGCGACCCGTAAGAGAACGGGAGTCCGATAAAACAATCAGACGACCCGGAATATGACGGACCAAAACTGAACTTGGTGTACTATAACCAACAGACGGATTCTTTCCATTAAATTGAATAACGGAAACAAAAGAGTGCCTCTCTGGTTCCGGAGATACGCCACTACTGTCGAATTAAAGGACAGGAATTTGGGCATGCGTTTCTGAATAATGTTCATGCAATGACATAAAGCAAGCCTAAAAAACATTATTCCGCGGAAGAAAACTGATTGCTAAGAGACTGCGGAACCCAAAGACCCTGGCACTTCCAATCCGTAGGGATCAGTATTATATCCCAATCTGTTTGACTGGCAACCGTCATAACAGCCACACTCGGGTCCGGCAACTGCGGTGGCACTCTCTGAGTCAACCACCGAATGTTTGCCCCAGTCTGAATCTCTTGTAACACTAGATAGACAAGAGAACGTGTAAATCAAGCAATTCATGGATTGCCGAAAAGTTGCCGTCAAAGAGAAGCTCCTCCGAGAACGAAGCGACTCTGAGAGAGTTCTTAACCTTACTATCCACGCACGTGGATGTAGCTAGGGCTGCGTCACATCTAACCAACTCCAATCAGCCACTGAAGGGCGGAGTTATACGTGAACAAACCACTGCCCTCAAAAGAAATTACATTGAGAATAATATCCCGTAAATCTTTTCTTGAAAACGTAATGATAACGCCTCAGTAAGGCGGATTACGTATGATAAAGCGTCTAAGTTAAGTCTACTATACATCATGTCGTTCCCAACATTGAAATTGGAAAAGACATAAATGGCGAAAAAGAATATATGCAGTCTTTAATCACACCGTCTAGACGCATATGAACTCTCGGTATGCCCTGCTCTGCCAAAATAAACCATTCGTATAAATGATAAAATGGCAGAAATGAGCAACGCGGACAAGAAACTAAACTATCATGCTTGGTAGCAGGCTTGTATATATATATATATAGCGTCGAAAAATAAAACACGTTATAATGACAATATTGGACTGCGTCGGTAAGTCAGGGACAATGTCCCTGAACCGATCAAAAAATCCGAGTCCAATGACGCTATAAGTCTCTTATCCAAGATCGCAGCAATGAAGTCCGAAATAACAATCACTGGAAGATAATGCCAGAAGACATGAAAGGCATCTTCCGATACTACAAAAGGGAAAACTCGAAATCTTTCGAATCCCTTTCGCCATCCTGTCGGACCCTATAAAGCGTTCGGTCGTCCGTACCCGATGCAACCGTGGACCGCACCGACCCAGCGCCGTCGGATAATTCCTGATTCGACCGAGAAACAGTCAATTGCTGGGATGCTGCGAAACAACTGTGCTAACTCGGATAGCACGTCCGTCACTGAGGCCTGAGGAGAAGCGGTCTTACGATGCATTGCCGCTGGAAGCTCCGTGATCGTTACCCCGTGCATACTACCAATATGCGAGCGAAGAGAGTGTATAGGCCTCGTGTCCCTTGGCTACCGGATGGCGCGACCTATTCGCCGTGGAATCACTGAATGCCGAAACTGATCGGATACTCGAGGTCACGTAGCCAATGTGCGGTCATGTGCCCTGCTGTGAGGATGAGGAAGCATCAAGGACAGTCTCTCGGACTGTCAATATAATGGAGCGTCCCGACCGACGGACATATGCTCCGAATGTAAAATATCTGAACCACAACATGCGGTCCCCTATGTTGTTGGACGAGAGAGGGACCTCTCTCGCTCACAGCCCGGACGGACCTGGACAAGCCAGGAACCAGACTAACAGGCTTCCTCCGATCTGTCCTCAATCTGCCGTCACTGGGTGAGTACTAAAGTAATTAAAGTGCTCGCATCACCCAAATCTCCTTCCTAGACCGCAACGGACGAACCCGGCAGCCGAACCATTCAATGAATGTACGCTACACCGGGTGAGCTAGCGAATGTCACTCCGTAGGCAATAGACATATTCCATGAGCACTTATTGCCGCTAGCTCTTCATTAACTATGACGACAGAGGCACACTTTTGAAAGACATCTCCATAATTCTTCGAACAAGAAACCAGAAATGCTTGGTTAGCAAGCATAAAATAATAATATATATAGCGTCGTTCAATAATTCGAAAGTTTGTGTGACATTATTGGACTATGTCGGAACTGAGGGATGATGTCCCTGAACCGAACCAAAAATTTCTAAGTCCACCAACGCTATCAGTTTCTTATCCGGCATCGCAACATTCTGGTCCGACGAAAGAAGCTGAAGAAGACCAAGTCAGATGACATACACAACAGCATATGTTGTTCCGAAAGGGAAAGCTCGAAATCCTCTGAATCCCTTTCGGTATCCCGTCGGACCGGATGAAACTTTCGGACGTCCGTACCCGCTTCCGCGGAGCGTCCCGACCCAGCATCGTCGGATAAAATATATGCGAAAGATTCAGTTGATGCTGGGATGCTGCGATAAACTGTGCTATTAAGGAAAGCACGTCCGTTCCCGAGGCCTGTGCAGTAGCGGTCTTACGATGCATTGCCGCCGGAAGCTCCGTGTACGTTGACTCCCGCACACTTCCTATGCGAACGTCCGGAGTCTGCAGGCCTCGTGTTCCTGGCTACCGGATGGTGTGACCTGGTCGCCGAAGAATCCTTGATCGGCGAAGCTGGTAATATATCGGCGGTCACGCAGCCAAGGTGCGGTCGTGTGCGCTGACGAGAAGAGGAAGCCTTAGCAGTCTCCGCGGACTGCCTATACAACGGAGCGTCCCGAGCGACGGACGTATGCTCCGCTTGCGACACATTTTGTACCACAACATCTGGGGCCAGATGTTGTTGAACGAGAGAGGGGCCTCTCTCGCTTGCCGTCTGGATGGACCGGAATGAGCTATGAACCGGACTAAAAGGCTTCCTCCGTTCTCCCTCCGATCCGCCGTCACTGGGTGTGCATTAAGTTAATTTATAGTGCTCGCATCACCCCAAAATTCCTTCTAGACCGCAACGGACGAACCCGGCTGCCGAACCATTCGGTGAATGGACGCTACACCGGGCGAGCTAGCGGACGTCAAAGGCCGTCGAACCTACTAGGGTCCTCTTAGGCAATTGGCGTATTTACATGAGCACTTTTCCGCTAGCCCTTCATTAATTGTGACGATGGAGGCACACTGTTGGAAGACATCACGGATACATCACCCTAATCTTGATCGTCTGAAATAGAAATTGATAAAGTAGAGTGACCCTGCGGGGAAAGGACCGGAGTGTCCAAATCCCCAATAACATACCGTGACATACGCTTCCCATATTGTCATCGAAATCATACGATACAGAACAGGAGTTAATGCGAGTACACTGACCACATATAGAATGATAATAAAGTCAGAGGAAGACTTCCTCTTAAAACAATTGATCAATATCCTTTCAATGTGAAAAGAAAACAAGTCCTGGTACTCGCACTAACCCCTGGCAATCAAAATACATAATAATAATATGATCCATTAATATAGAAAAAATAATTGAAATCAAAATATTTTGAAAAAATATTTTTTCAGAACAGCCCAAGTTTCTGAAAAGTAACGTTGAGCCCCAATGGATCCCAAGCCTAAGTGTGGACAAAAATTTTAAAAATATTTTAAACAATTTATTCAACACTTACGAACAATAATAATGTATCTAGTTATGATTAAAATAACATCAAGATATTATTTTTTAGAAATCCCCCCCTCACACAGAGGGCTGTTGAAAATGTAAACAATGAGTGTAAAAACACTAAAATAAGACTCCAGGCACCCAGGCCCGGAATCAGTTACCAAAAATACACTATCTGATGCAAAACAGAGACTTCCAGGGAAGAAACTGCAGAACATCAGATGGTAGATGCAGAACACAACGCCTAACCACCCGTAGGTGAAGACGTAAACATGGGGAAAGAACAGAATTCATTCTGTTATTCAGCTAAAACTCCCAAGAAAATTTAGTAATAATAATTACAAAAACTATGCCAAAAGCATGGGAGAATAGCAAGGGGGGACTTAAGGACAGGGAGAGAGGAAAACACTTAAAAAAACAGTGTAACTGAACAATCAGAATGACAACAAAATGGCTGCTGCCTCGAAAATAGGTAACTTAACATAATTTCATTAAAAAATTTTAAGTTACAGCCCTGATAGTATTCTGTCACACATTTTTTTCCTCTCCTCCTTCTCTATCCTCCTTAGAATCACCATTTCACTAATATTTATGTGTCTGGCATCATTTAAACTGAGATTTATAAGCACAAAGATCAGTCAGATGTTAACTGATGAAGGGCCAAACTTAGAATGATTAATGGCGCCAATTTCGGAACGTCCTTGACGCTGCGCATGCGCAGTAGGGGCAAAGTGTGGAGGGCCTTTCAGGACATGTTTTCTTTGATTTTAGATGCAAATTTTGGGGATTGGGGGGCAAAATTTGTGTTTGGCCCTATATTTTAAGAGTTAGCACCAGCTATGTCTGGGTCATTGGTACAGTATAAAAATATAATATTTTTTCAACTGCTGAATTTGCATATTACGTGAGTGGATGCAGCCGATTCAATGGGTAAAGGGTTAAAGAATTTTCCTCAGGTAGCACTTTATTAAAATTTGGGCTATCAATAATAAGCAAGGAACTAGATTTGAACAAACTTGAATTGGAAACCTCCAAGGATGTTGTATACCAATATAAAAAGTTTCTGAGCAATAGTTCTGGTGAAGAAAATTTCTAAATTTGCTGAAAAGGGCCGACACAGCATTTTTCAATTATCCCTCAGTGGTACCCAATGACACAACCAATTGCTATTTTTTGGCCAATTCAATTCTACCAGGCTTAAGGATGCAGCATACCAAATAACAATTCTCTGCTCCATGCAGTTTGGAAAATACAGGTACTTGAAATGTTTTTTTCTATTTTTAGCTCCTCAGTTTCCCATGGGGAAGTGAAAAATTAAAGCAGGTACATGTACCCTAATAATATTGCATATCAAATTTGCTTGAAATTGGCCAACTGGTTTTTAAAACAGAAATTTGGATTGGGTACAAAATCTTTGCCCCTCCCAGCACAAACCCAAATATTGCCAGAGAAACTTTCTTTAGATAAAATTGATTCTTGGGCACATAAGGAAGTTGCAGACTAAATTTCACAGCATTGTAACCGGTGGTTTATGAGAAGATGTTTGAAGACTTTTAGGCTTGCCAGGTGTTAACTTTATAGGAATGTTAGTTAGAGTGACTTCCCTTTCATAGGAAACCCTTCAATGTGGAGGAAACAAAAGTAGTGACATTTTCATATTGTGTAAGTGATGTGGATGGATGAAATGGTGATGGTGAAAAATAAAACAGAACTATCAATATAAAAATACGGAACAGCAGTCAGCATGGGCCCATTGCTTTGAAGAGGACTTATGCTGAAGATATTAGGTAAGCACTGCATTTAACACCGGGGACTGCACCCAGTCTATTGGGTTTGGCAACTTCTATCAAACCACTACTGAAATCAAATGATTACTGAATTTCAAATAAAATGGAAAAAGGGTTGTAACTCCAAACTCCATCAATTTTCAACAAATCACCATGGTTTTCAATCTTATCCACGACAATGTTAACATAAAGCAATCAGACCAAAGTTTTTGAAGTGTGATGAATGATTACTTTTCAGGTTAGCACATAAACATGGTCACCCATCCAAGGACTAACCGAGCTCGACGTTGCTTATCTTTGGTGATCTGATGAGAACCGGTTAACACAATGCCACCACGCTCTAATAGTTAATTTTAGGCTCTCACAATTGGATTTTAGGCATTGGCGAACATTCCATCAGGAATTAAAAACAATGACACTGTAGCTCAACTTGTTTAAGACATGTACATATATAGCATGTGACACAGCAATTGCAAATATCTAGGTTATGTCCTGATAACAAAGGTACATGTAAAGTATTGTAACAGTCTGTATATAAATGCTGACCGTAGCCTGTAACAAATATATAGGTAAAGTATTGTAAAGGTGGGGTGACAGTTAGATGCTAAACTAGAAAAAAAATCTTTGAGTCCCAGAGTGGGTCTGACTGAACCAAAAAATATTTGTTCTCATAGCACAGTGATAACAAAGGCACCCAAAAACACTTGTTCTCGTCCCAAGGTGATAACAAAGGTACCCAAGAAGTTTTGTGAAGATCGGTTCATAAATACAGTCTCTAGCGCGAGCCTTATTGACACATGCACTTACTGTGTATAAGTAGCACTGAATAAATCAAACTTCATCTAATTTGCATAATTTCTGCTTGAGAAAAAAACCCGTATTATGTGTGATGTATTCTATGTTACTAAACATTCATACAAACATTTATTCAAATCAGAACTTTCATACAGAAGTTGTACAAAAAACTGATTGCACTAATTTTGGTACAAAATGGCCGCCGAGCCGGCAGCCATCTTGAATTTTGGACTGCACCCAAAAACACGCATTCTCGTCCCAAGGTGATAACAAAGGTACCCAAGAAGTTTCGTGAAGATCGGTTCATAAATACAGCCTCCAGCCCTAGCCGTATTGACATGTGCACTTGCAGTGTATAAGTAGCACTGAATAAATCAAAGTTCATCTAATTTGCATAATTTCGGCACAAGAAAAAAAAACGTATTATATGTGATGTATTCCATGTTACTAAACATTCATACAAAAAATTATTCAAATCAGAACTTTCATACAGAAGTTCTGTACAAAAACCTGATTGAACTAATTTTGGTACAAAATGGCTGCTGGCGACCATCTTACATTTTGGACTGCACCCCAAAACGCTTGTTTTCGTCCCACGGTTATAACAAAGGTACCCAGGAAGTTTTGTAAAGAGCGGTTCATAAATACAGCCACTAGCCTGAACCGTATAGAAGTTGTGTACAAAAAACTGATTGGACCTAATTTTTGTACAAAATGGCCACTGGCAGCCATCTTGAATTTTGGACCGCACCCAGAAACACTCGTTCTTGTCCCAAGGTGATAACAAAGGTACCCAAGAAGTTTTGTGAAGATCGGTTCATAAATACAGACTCTAGCCTGAGACGTATTGACATGTGCACTTACTGTGTATAAGTAGCACTGAATAAATCAAAGTTCATCTAATTTGCATAATTTCTGCACGAGAAAAAAAAACATATTATATGTGATGTATTCCATGTTACTAAACATTCATTCAAAAATTTATTCAAATCAGAACTTTCATACAGAAGTTCTGTACACAAAACTGATTGCACTAACTAAAGTACAAAATGGTTGCTGGTGGCCATCTTGAATTTCGGACCGCACCCAAAACCACTCGTTCTCGTCCCACGGTGATAACAAAGGTACTCAAGAAGTTTCGTAAAGATTGGTTCATAAATACGGCCTCTAGCTCGAGCCGTATTGGCATTTGCAGTTACAGTGCTGAAAGTAACACTAAATAAATCAAAGTTAGTCTAATTGGCATAATTTATGCACGAGAAAAAAAAACGTATTATATGTGATGTATCCCATGGTACTAAACATTCACACAAAAAATTATTCAAATCAGCGCTTTCATATGGAAGTTCTGTGCAAAAATCTGATTGCACATAATTTTGTACAAAATGACTGCCAGCGGCCATCTTGAATTTCAGACCGGACCCCAAAACACTCGTTCTTATCCCACGGTGATAACAAAGGTACCCAAGAAGTTTTGTAAAGATCGGTTCATAAATACAGCCTCTAGCCCAAGCCGTATTGGCATTTGCACTTACAGTGCTGAAAGTAACACTAAATAAATCAAAGTTAGTCTAATTTGCATAATTTACGCACGAGAAAAAAACCCGTATTATATGTGATGTATCCCATGGTACTAAACACTCATACAAAAAAATTTTCAAATCAGAGCTTTTATATGGAAGTTCTGCGCAAAAATCTGATTACACTTAATTTTGTACAAAATGGCTGCCAGCGGCCGTCTTGGATTTTGGACCGGACCCCAAAACACTCATTCTTGTCCCAAGGTGATAACAAAGATACCCAAGAAGTTTCGTAAAGATCGGTTCATAAATACGGCATCTAGCCTGAGCCATATTGAATTGGTGACGGACAGATGGTCAGATGGCCAGACAGACGACTGGCCATGGCATAAGCTCAAATTTGACTTACGTCAAAGTTGAGCTAAAAACCACCCTTCCTCATTCATTTTAAAAACAAAATGCCTGAGAACCAATTATTTAATTTTGTTTGGCCTTATCTTTTAATGTTAATTATGTTTATATAAAACAGCATATCCAACCGTTATGAAGCAGCATATCCAAGAAATGAAATATTAAAAATTCAAACAAGAAAATTCTTCAACACAAAGCCCTCTCCTGCAATGCCAATATGGGCAATACAAAAATTATTCAATTTTCTGCTGCCATTCAACTATGAAAGTGTCAATGACACTGCAGCTCAACTTATCAACGAAGGGACTGAATTAAATGCAAAGTTCCAGTGATGCCAAGTCATTCACTCAAGTTTCTACAAAAAAAACATCACATCCCATTCAGACATCGCACCAAAGCTACATATAAAATTTGAAAACGATCTGGTGAAATATGCAGCCTGTATGGTGGGCCAATGGAATTGTTGACAGTTCATATGCCAAATCTAAGATGGCTGGTGGCAGCCATGATTTTAAACGGAATTCAGAAAAATTCAATAGCTCCCATCTAGACATTGCTCTAAAGCCACAGATGAAATTTAGAACTGATTGGGTGAGAGCTTCGCCCTGAGGGTGCGCTAAATGAATTGTGGATGGACAAAGGAACGTACACACAGACTGACAGACAGATGTACAGATAGACGACGGATCAGAACCCATCCCAATAGCTAAAAACTGTTCCCATGGATGTGAACACTTCATATGGACAGTTATTCTAAGTTAAAAAAGAGGCATAACTGTGGTACATCTGCATGGATGTAACCCGCAATATGATATCCTTTCCCCCAGACTAGTCTATCACAATACCAAAGGATATCAAAGTCCAATAACCAATGCTGAAGATATAATGCAAAACTTTTATACAGAAAGTTTTCTAAGTGTAACAAGGGCCATAACTCTGGTTCATATGCATGGACAAGAGCTGCAACATGCAGATGTCTTTTCCTCATGTATGCTGGTCTCTCACCATACCAAGGAACATCAAAATCCACCTACAAATGATTCAACTGAATATAAAATGTTGTGAGTGGTGGTGGGTGGATGGATCTCTTTACAATATCCTTTCCTTATGGGGGATAAAAAATCTCCATACACTTCAGTACACTTGCTGAAAAACAGAAACTTCATAAATTACTTTGGGTGTTCTGGAACAGCAAATGGACCTTGGTATCAAAAAATTTAAGGTTGTCTTTGCACAGGTTTATACTAAAGTCCTAACAAGAGTTAAATAAAGACATTAAGAAGACTGCATATATACCTGTTGAAAGAGCTGTAGATGTATCATACTTTCTAAATAAGGTCTCATTGATGAAGGTCTTGATTGTACAAACAACTCATGATTAAATGTGATGGCTTCATTCTGTCGAAACCTCAATGCATCTCTGTAACCACCTATAATTATAGTAAATCCCATTTCAATACATATTTCATTTCATATCTTTTATCTGTGCTTTAAATTTAAATTACTCAATATGTTTTCACTGGCAAAGTTGCTGTTCAATTAACCCTTTACCCAACGTAACGGCCAAAACCGGCCAGCGCTATTCTTAAAAATCGCCAATTAATTTTCAAAATATTTTCATTTTTTGTCTCAAAAACATAGGTTATGACCCCTCGTTGGAACGAGCTCGTCGAGCTCGTTCCAACGAGGGGTCATAACCTATGTTTTTGAGACAAAAAATGAAAAAAATTAGTTATTCAAGAATTTTTTTTGCAAGTGTTGTCTGCTTTTCATGTTAGATAAAGGGTTAACAGAGTTCCACTGTACAATCAACTTTGATTCTTACAAAATATTCATTTGATTCTTATCATAGATTCTGAAAGTGTCCTTAACTGGTTGAGTGCTAGAAGCCACTATTGGGGCTTTCAAATAAATCAAGGTACCATAGCAACATTTTATTTACACATGCATAACTTTTTTTTTAGGAATTATTGGAGAGTGATTGCAGGCACTCTCCAATAATTTATAATAAAAAATTGTGAGTAACAAATTCACTCCACCAAAAATAATCTAGCCCGTAACCAATTAACCCTTCACCCAACGTAATAGCCAAAACCAGCCAGCACTATTCCCCAAAATCGGCAATTAATTTTAATTATTTTTTTCATTCTTTTGTCTCAAAAACATAGGTTATGACCCCTCTTTGGAATGAGCTCGTTGAGCTTGTTCCAAGGAGGGCTCATAACCTATGTTTTTGAGACAAAAATGAAAAAAATGAGTTATTCAAGAAGTTTGTTTGCAAGTGTCGACTGCTTTTCATGTTAGGTAAAGGGTTAAAGGCATGGAGGATTCAACTTATTTTTTGCTCCTTTATGATAAGGTAAACACTTTGACTTAACACTGGTGCCTTGGGAAGTCTTGGCTGCCTATACAGACAGCCAAGATGTCAATAGAAACCACAGCCAAGGAACTACAATTTCCATCAGCAAACACACCAAAAGCTTGAATGTATATGCATGTGCTGCACATATACATGTAAGACAAAACACTCCCCAAAATTGGAACCAGGGATCAAAATAAGTGATATCGCATCGCATTTCTCTATGGAAAATACAGGAAAAGCTATGCAATCATTAAATATGCAGAGCGAACTGCAATATACATTCTCAAGTTCTGTATCATGGTGGACAATGGGCATTAGTCCTAACTTGTAACTGCTTGTCCGGTACAAACATAATGGCTCAATGGCAAATCAGAAGTTCATGGGCCACCAGGTATTTGCCATGAACTGCCAATTTGCCTCCAAGTCCTCAAGTATCCACTGGAGAAAAAAATTTAATTGGGGATAGAAGCGGACTCACACGATGGCAGAGTACCAAATCTCTAAAACTCTAGAGAATGTATAAATATGAGGTTTGATTTTTATTATTATGGAATATGCACTGGTTGCACATATAGAGGTATAACAGCCAAGCCTTGACAATTCCATATTTTGATTACCCATTAACAGGTTACCCATTTAGTTGTTCATTAACCTATTCTGAATGTAAAGTAAATTTGTTTCATTAACCTGTTGGTTAACCAAAAATCCAAACACGATATGCCACAGGCATATCCCAAAAGCCATAAGTCTGTGCTGGTGGGAGGGTTTGGGAAGGAAATGTAGAGTTATGCCCCTTGTGTTGGTAACATGTGATGACTTTCGACGATAAAAATATCAATGAAACAGAAACAGGCAATCATTAGAAATAAAGAGTTGTGCCTCTTCTGTTGACAGCATTGCATACAAGAGGTGTGCATCTTTTATTGGCAGCATTGCATATAGCTGTGAATAGGTCCAGAATTGATTTGGCTGTGGCCCCATCATACATCAAGCTGCAGTGCATTTCAGTTTCCATAAACTGTAAACATGTTTCTAATTATGCTTACAGTATAGCCCAAACATGGCCTGAAAGTCTGTAATATAATTTTTTGGTTTGGTACGTCCTTTCAAGGACGTACCAAACCAAAAAAGTATATTACAGACTTTCAGGCCATGTTTGGACTATGCTTACAGCTAAATAATAAGCACAAATTAATATTTGTATGTGTACTACTTTCTGTTCAGGCATCTGCTGATCGTAAAAAAAGTTGGTTAACCGATGGAACCTTTTTATTAACCGATAGTCTGTTCACCTCAATTTCTGTTTGTGTAACCTCTTGGGGAACGGAACGATCGTTCGTCTGAATTGTCGAGGCCTGACAGTACTCTCAGTTTCTAATTTATTTGAGAATTGATTCTCTCAGCAGGAGTTTGGGAGAATCAAAGATGATTCTTGTGAATTGGGACAAACTCTACGGTCTGCTTCCAGTGTGCAAAATTTGACGAGAACACTCATTTCGTCCGCGTGGTGGTTACACATATTTAAATCTGAGCAAATGGATGACCTGTTAGCCAAAAGTTGCATCTTGAATGGTAAAGTGTGAGTAACTTAACTGGTAGAGTTGTAAATTTTGTCTCAGCATAAAGATATTTTCACACATTTTTTGGTCTTGTTACAATTTATGGGAGAGTGCCTATAGGCACTCTCCCATAAATTGTAACAATGCAAATCAATGGAGATGAAGTAATTTTACTTCCAAGAGAATAAGAACGACATCCACAGAATATGAAGCCTTTAACTTTAACTTGGGTACCTGCAGTTCAGAATAAAGCCCAGATATCGCCTTCTAGCACTCAACCAGCTTTTCTTGTATCTTGATAGATTTTTAGACTTTTGCCTTGAGAAGCTATATATATTTCAATTCCACGCAATATATGCATACATGTTAATGATAAAAAAGCAGTTTCCCAAGAATTTTTACATAGGCGAACGTTTGGTTAGCCATCTCCAAACCACGTGAACAGTCAGTCGGTTAGAGTCACTTTTGAAATTTTGCACACTGTGCTTCTAGGCAGAAACAAGGCCAATTTGGCTGTCTTCCTTGTGCTGTTTTCAGCAAAGAAGGTTAAAAATACAAGGTGTATTTATTTGGTTTGTAAAAAGATAGTTTTTGCTGTTCTGCAGAAAATAACTCAAATATAATGTGGATGGTATTTATATTTTGAAAAAGGTGCATAAATTTAACTGAATACAAATACAGTAGAATCCTCTTAATTGGATTTCCATTTTTGCCAGTGAAAATTATTCAATTAACAGGAGTATACAATTAACAGGGATTTGGTCAGTTTCCTGTGTTCTGGGGGTAAACTGAGCATTTATTCTATTATATCTTGTTTGACAGACCTCATAGAGCTCTGTCAAACAAGATATAATAGAATAAATGCCTGTACTGGATGCAGTGAGGCCAAAAAGGTTGATAAATAAGGGGAATTTGGTGCGTGTCACAGTAATTTTTTTGACATATTACAAAAATTTATATACAATTAACAGGAGTTTACTCTACAACTGATATGCAATTAACAGATCAAATTTGTACTGAAGGTATGGTAAATGGTTTTGTGTTTGAAAATTATATTCAATTAACAGGGATATACAATTAAGAGATATCCAATTATGTGGGCTCCACTGTACCAAAAAATAAAACAAAGGTTTTTTTTTTGTAGTTTAGTGTCGAATTTTAAGTGTCAACTGTGACAGTGTTGGACATTCTGAGTGAAAATAGGTGACTTATGCATGTACTATTTTAAATTCCACCTCCATTTAAATTAAGTATTAAGATGAATAAAATATATCAAAGGGCAATTAAATAACATACATGTGTATTTATTTACTTGATTTAATTAGAATTTTTGATTCAAAACACATGTGGATATACAAGCCAATTGTAGGTCCCGTTTTAAACACAGTAATTCAGATTGCTTCTGCTGTGGGGTGGAAATCAACTGAAAATACATACATAACGGCTGTGTTTTCTAAAGTGAAATTATTTAGCCTGCATGGATTTGTTTTGTCACAATTAATGGAGAGTGCCCACAGGTACTCTCCAATAAATGTTAACAAGGAGAGTATATGTAAATAAATTTTACAACCAAAAAATCCCTTTCGCCATCCTGTCGGACCCTATAAAGCGCTCGGTCGTCCGAACCTGATGCAACAGCGGAGCGCACCGACCCAGCGCCGTCGGATAATTCCTGATCCGACCGAGAATCTGTCGATTGCTGGGATGCTGCGATAAACTGTGCTAACTTGGATAGCACGTCCGTCACTGAGGCCTGTGGAGAAGCGGTCTTACGATGCATTGCCGCTGGAAGCTCCATGATTGTTACCCCGTGCATACTTCTCTTATGCGAGCGAATGGAGTGTATAGGCCTCGTGTCCCTTGGCTACCGGATGGCATGACCTGTTCGCCGTGGAATCACTGAATGACGAAACTGGTTGGATACTCGAGGTCACGTAGCCAATGTGCGGTCGTGTGCGCTGCTGTGAGGATGAGGAAGCATTATCGACAGTCTCTCGGACTGTCAATATAACGGAGCGTCCCGAGCGACGGACATATGCTCCGAATGCGAAATATCTGAACCACAACATGCGGTCCCCTATGTTGTTGTACGAGAGAGGGACCTCTCTCGCTCACAGCCCGGACGGACTTGGACGAGCCAGGAACTGGACTAACAGGCTTCCTCCAATCTTTCCTCAATCCGTCATCACTGGGTGAGTACTAAAGTTATTATAGTGCTCGCATCACCCAAATCTCCTTCCTAGACCGCAACGGACGAACCCGGCAGCCGAACCATTCGATGAATGGACGCTACACCAGGTGAACTAGCGAATGTCAGTCCGTCGATCCTACAAGGGACCTCTTAGGCGATAGACATATTCCATGAGCACTTATTGCCACTAGCTCTTCATTAACTATGACGACAGAGGCACACTTTGAAAGATATCTCCGTAACTTTGCGAACAAGAAACCAGAAATGCTTGGTAATAGCAAGCATATAATAATATATATAGCGTCATTCAATAATTCGAAAGATTGTGTGACATTATTGGACTATGTCGGAACTGAGGGACGATGTCCCTGAACCGAACCAAAAATTTCTAAGTCCACCGACGCTATCAGTTTCTTATCCGGCATCGCAGCATTCTGGTCCGACGAAAGAACCTGTAGAAGATAAAGTCAGATGACATACACAACAGCATATGTTGTTCCGAAAGGGAAAGTTCGAAATCCTCCGAATCCCTTGAGGCATCCCGTCGGACCGGATGAAATTTTCGGACGTCCGTACCTGCTTGCGCAGAGCGTCCCGACCCAGCATCGTCGGATAATACATGATGCGACAGATTCAGTCGTTGCTGAGATGCTGCGATAAGCTGTGCTATTTGGGATAGCGCGTCCGTCACCGAGGCCTGTGCAGTAGCGGTCTTACGATGCATTGCCGCCGGAAGCTCCGTGTACGTTGACTCCCGCACACTTTCTTATGCGAACGTCCGGAGTCTGCAGGCCTCGTGTCCCTGGCTACCGGATGGTGTGACCTGGTCGCCGATGATTCTCTGATTGGCGAAGCTGATTGGATATCCGAGGTCACGTAGCCAAGAGCGGTCGTGTGTGCTACCATGAGAATGAGGAAGCCTTATTGACAGTCTCTCCGGACTGACTATATGTCGGAGCGTCCTGAGCGGCGGACGTATGCTCCGAATGCGAAACATTTTGTACCACAACATCTGGGGCCAGATGTTGTTGTACGAGAGAGGGGCCTCTCTCGCTCGCCGTCCGGATGGACCTGGACGAGCTAGGAACCGGACTAAAAGGCTTCCTCCGTTCTCCCTCTAATCCGCCGTCACTGGGTGTGCATTTGGTTGATTTATAGTGCTCGCATCACCCCAAAACTCCTTCTAGACCGCAACGGAAAACCCGGCTGCCGAACCATTCGATGAATAGACACTACACCGGGCGAGCTAGTGGACGTCAAAGGCCGTCAAACCTACTAGGGTCCTCTTAGGCAATTGGCGTATTTACATGAGCACTTTTCCGCTAGCTCTTCATTAATTGTGACGACGGAGGCACACTTTTGGAAGACATCACAGATACATCACCCTAATCTTGATCGTCTGAAATAGAAATTGATAAAGTAGAGTGACCCTGCGGGGAAAGGACCGGAATGTCCAATTCCCCACTAACATACCGTGACACACGCTTCCCAAGTTGTCATCGAAATTATCACATACAGAACAGGAGTTAGTGCGAGTACACTGACTACATATACAATGATATAAAAGTCAGAGGAAGATTTCCTCTTATTACAATTGACCAAAATCCTTTCAATGTGAAAAGAAAACAAAGTCCTAGTACTCGCACCAACCCCTGACAATCAAAATACATAATAATATGATCCATTAACATAAAAAAATAATTGAAATCAAAAAATTTTGAAAAAATATTTTTTCAGAACAGCCCAAGTTTCTGAAAATTAACGTTGAGCCCCAATGGATCCCAAGCCTAAGTGTGGACAAATATTTTAAACAATTTATGCAACACTTACGAACAATAATAATGTATCTAGTTATGATTAAATTAACAACAAGATATTATTTTCAAGAAATCCCCCCTCACACAGAGGGCTGTTGTAAATGTAAACAATAAGTGTAAAAACACTAGAATAAGACTCCAGGCACCCTGGCCCGAAATCAGTTACCAATAATACACTATCTGATGCAAAACAGAGACTTCCAGGGAAGAAACTGTAGAACATCAGATGGTAGATGAAGAACACTACGCCTAACCACCCGTAGATGAAGACGTAAACATGGGGAAAAGAACAGAATTCATTCTGTTATTCAGCTAAAACTCCCAAGAAATTTTAGTAATAAAATTACAGAAAATATGCCAAAAGCATGGGAGAAAAGCAAGAGGGGACTTAAAGGAAAGGGAGAGAGGAAAACGCTGAACAAACAGTGTAACTTGATAACAAGAATGACAACAAAATGGCTGTTGCCTCAAAAATAGGTAACTTAACATAATTTCATTAAAAAATTTTAAGTTACAGCCCTGATAATTTTCTGTCACACATTTTTCCTCTCCTTCTTCTATATCCTCCTTAGAATCACCATTTCTCTAATATTTATGTGTCTGGCATCATTTAAACTGAGATTTACAAGCACAAAGATCAGTCAGATGTTAACTGATGAAGGGCCAAACTAAGAATGATTAATGGCGCCAATTTCGGAACGTCCTTGACACTGCGCATGCGCAGTAGAGGTGAAGTGTGGAGGGCCATTCAGGACATGTTTTCTTTGGTTTTAGATGCAAATTTTGGGGACTGGGGGGGCAAAATTTGTGTTTGGCCCTATATTTTAAGAGTTAGCACCAGCTATGTCTGGGTCATTGGTACAGTATAAAAATATTCTGTAGCCATTTCAACACTAGTTACAAACTTACTCTAAGCAAATGAAATTCAGTTCAGGTATGTGTAATTAACCCTGGCAAATGTAAGGCAATTTGTTTGAAATTCTTTTCATCCAAGTTTCACTCAGCTTATTTATGGTACAGTGAACTGAAAACTTGAAACTCAAGTTTGTCAAACATAACATGGAGTCTGAACATTGTGAGAATTTATCCTCCAACTGTGAGGTCAGGAGATAGCATAAAAATCTGAAACATGTCTGTTGAGTATTCAATTAATAGGATTCCACAGAAAAGTTTTGTTCACTCACCAATTAGCCTAACTAGAGATAACAGGAATGTTCTTGATAGAGCATCTTGTGAGGTATGCATGGATTTTTTGAGCTTTTCTGTTTTCAAATTGGATTTCAAATAAGAAGCCTGTAAAATAATGGTTCACAGAATATATTCATCTATTGTAACGGAACAAACTAAACTGTAGTAATGTTATGTAGTAACACATTAATTTTAATTTGGTTTAACCCTTAAGGGCCTAGTGAATTTTATACATTTTCGCTATACTTTAAAAGTTTACCTCCATTGGCTTTGCAGTCATTTCTAGTCAAGTCTTGGCTACCTACAGAGGCAGCCAAGACTTGCCTTGAAACAACTGACAAGGTACTAAGAAAACAAGTTTTGAGTTTATCTAAACATTGCATGCAGAGGCACCTGCACCTTTTATCAAAGTCGGAATAAGACCTTAAGGCTTAAATGAATTGTTTGGGTAAATCAGTTTTGCATAACAATTTAAAAACAAAACAAACAAGAGGCCCCAAGGGGCCTTAATCGCTCACCTGATAACATGGTTCAAAGAAGATCACATTAGGTCAGTCATGGTTCATCAACACTACAGAGGAGTGAAGTCATGAAATTATTCATAACTCTAGTGTCCATGTCAGATGATTATTATCATAGATCTTCCTGACTGCTTCCAATTCTGCCAGCTGTAGACCTAGCACTGCCCAACTTCCATGGGTTATTATGTCACTGCAGTTTGACCCTGCCTATTCCCCACCCCTAAAGAGAGCCCAAATTTTAAGGCAGGGTCTCAAATTGAACAAACCTAAATCTGATCTTCCCAGAGATGTTGTATACCAAATATGAATATATGAATAGATTCTGATTGGTTGTTCGGGAGAAAAAGATTTTTGAATAAAATCCCTCATATTGCACTAAGTTAAAATTTAGGCTCCCACAGGGAGCCCAAATAACAGCCCAGGGACTCGATTTGAAAAAATTGAATCTGCCCCATCCCCTCCCCACCTCCCAAGATGTTGTATACCAAATATATAAGGATTCTGAAGGTGAATCTGAAAAAGAAAATTTTTAAAGAAATGTCCTCATGTTGCACTAAGTTAAACTTTGTGCACAATAGAGAGCCCAAATATTAACCCAAGGACCGACTTGAACAAATTTTAATCTGAGCCCCCCTAAAGATGTTGCATACCAAATATGAAAGCATTCTAACTGGTGGGGCTGAAGAAAAAGATTTCAAAAGAAATTTCTTCATATTGCAATAAGATAAAATTCAGGCTCCTATAGCGATCCCAAATATTAATCCAGGGACTTGATTTGAACAAACTTGAATCTCACCCCCCAAGAGATGTTGTATTCCAAACATCAAAAGATTCTAATTGATGGTTCTGGAGAAGAAGGTTTTTAAAGAAATTCACTCATATTGCACTAAGTTAAGCTTTGGACAACATTAGAGAGCTCAAATATAACTGAGGGGCCCTGATATGAACAAAGATGAATCTGACCCTCCTAGAAATACTGTAGACCAAATAAGAAAGGATTCTGACTGGTGGATCTGAAGAAGAAGATTTTTAACGAAATGTCCCCATATTGCAGTGAGATTAATTTCGGGCTCCTATAGAGAGCCAAAATATTAATCCAGGAACTTGATTTGAACAAACCTGAATCTGACCCACCTTGCGATGCTGTATACTACATATGAAAGGATTCTGACTGGTGGATCTGAAGAAGAAGATTTTTAAAGAAATTTCCTCATATTGCATTTAGTTAAAATTCTAAAATCTTGCCCCTCCCATTACGCACGCAAATAGTGCTTAACGAACTTCATTTGAACAAACTTGATCCTACACCTCAGAAGGAAGCTCCATATCAAATATTAATCAATGTACCCACTGGTTCATGAGAAGAAGAATTTTCTAGAATATTGGAGTATTTTCCTCCACTCCCTCCCTATGGAGTGTGGCAACGTTATTTGGATAAATTTAAAATGACATATTGTTTCCTGAGTGCTAGAATGTCCTATGTCCCCTGTGGGACATAGGACATTCTAGAACTCAGGCGATGATATGATAAAGATCATGCATATTAAATTTGATTCAAATTGGCCCAGGGGTTTAGGAGGAGAAGTTGATAATGTAAAGTTCACAATGGATGGATGGACGGACGGATGGATGGATGACTGACAGAAAGTGATCACTTGAGCTCCCCCTGACTTTCAGTCATGTGAGCTGAAAAACCCAGTAAACAGCAATGACATCTTTAACTCCTAGCACTCTGGTAGTGTAACAAATTTTTCGTCACTGACTACCTATTGCCCATGCAGCATGGAAAAATTTAACAAATAAAAATCTTGTTTGACAGAGCTCAATGAGCTCTGTCAAAGAAGATTTAATGTTTTTTTTAAATTCTCAGTTGTATTGTGGGAAAAATTTGCTACTGAAAACTATGGTATTTTGACATCAGAGTGCAGAGGGTTAAATAAGCAATTTTGGTCAATATTTAGACGTTATTACCTGGTTAGTTTTATATTGATCAAGATATCAACATGTGGTATAGGGCCCTGCAAATCACACATTTTTGATTTGAATCGCATCTTGAAATTGAATCAAAATCTCGAATCAAATTTTGGGTGTCTTGAAGATGACTAATAAGGGGAGGTGGGACTGTAAACGTCACTGTTCTGACTGTGATGGCTCAAGTACTGACTGATAAAACTATTCCAGCTATGTCATCAAGGCATGCCTTCCTGTAGTTAGAATATTACCCAGGAATGGGTGCGATACTTACCAGCACTAAGCACTACACAGGACGAGCTGCTAGCAACAGCTCATTGTCAACATTGTTTGTAATTTTAACTTTGTTTTCAACAGTGATAGAGACTCGAAAGAGCATGGGAGGTGGCATGGGTCAGATGGTATTTATGTTAATATAGATGAAATTACCCTCTGTCTTTATTTTCAGCATTATTTACTTACAAATTACATTTGTACTATACGTACATATTTCCATGTAAAAGATTCGAAGGGAAATGAATCGATCAGCTGATTTTGAATCAAATTGAATATCAACTTAAGTTTAGAATTCAAATTGGTAACTTTATTTCAACCTGAGACAAAAGGCTGAAGGCGAATGTGAAGTTACCAAGAATTTGCATCACATAGTGAACCAAATACCCTCTCACTTCTGATGAACTAAGACAAAAAGCAAAAGTGTAAAGAACTCAAGTTATTGAAATCTGATAAGTACTGTTCAAATTATTACATAAATCATTAAAATTTCAAATACAGTAGAACCTGTCTTGAGAGGCCGCCCTTTGGGCCACACAAAAGTGGTCTCTCAAGACAGGTAGTCTCTCATAACAGGTTTCAGGTTTTCTCAAGTCAGTGAATAACCAACCACAAAATTCAGAAATGGAGAAGAATGAATTTTTGTTTTGTAATTACTTTGTAGTTGTTCTTTTTTATGAAGTTTTTGTAACAAATTGAAATGGACAGTTATAAAAATTATAAAAATAAATTGGTGTTGAAAATCTTCATTGAAGATTTTCAACACAAATTTATTTTTATAATCCTATCTGTCACATTTCAGGTATGTATGAAATTGTTTATTCAGCAATATCATAATCTTTTCACAGGGCTCTTATAAAAACATCTCAATCTTTAATGAGTTATGAAATTGAATAGCAATTGAAACCCAATTAAGAGCTTTTAATACTTTTAATTATTTTAGTATAACCACATTAGCTTTTCCAAATCCAGAACAGGTAAAACGTTTTTGTCATGGTTTCAGTCTTCAAAGGGGCAGTCTCTCAAGGCAGTTCCATTATGGCATAAAAATACAAGTTGATACCCGGTCACAGTGGTCTCTCAAGACAGGTGGTCTCTCAAGACATGTGGTCTCCCATAGCAGGTCCATTATAGAGTAAAACCAATCGGTGCCTGGCAGATGTGGTCTCTCAAGACAGGTGGTCTCTCAAGACAGTGGTCTCTCAAGACAGGTTTTACTGTACAACAAAAAATGGTCAATTTTCAACAAAGCCCCCATAAAGTTGATCTGTTTCTCAAGCCATTTTGTGTAAAATTTTTATTTTATTTTTTTATTTTTGTAATTATTTCTTTGCCAACAAAAGTTCATGTTCTTCGTTAGTTTTATGTTTTAGACCTCATAATCTACAGAATAGCATGGGTTGTGGTGTATTGCACTCAAGGGACAAATTTATCAATTTTATTAACTTGGGTAAAATATCAGACATAAACAATTTAATTTTTATATTTTTAAGTTTGCATTGGTTATAAAAAAGATAGCATGTGACAGCATGTGGGAGGGGGGGGGGGGGACTGAGAAACAGATATTTAACTTTTTTAAGCCCTTACTATTCAAGTTAACATTCAACAAATTAAAGTTAAATGGAATACACAAAGGGCAATAACTCTCAATTTTCAACAAAATCATCATTATTTTCGATCTAATTCAAGACAAATTTAATATAGAAGGCAGTATACATAAATGTATTGAAATCTGATGTTTACTTTTCAAGCAATCACATAAACATTAAAAACTAAAGTAAAACAGAACCAACAAAGGGCAGTAGAAGCTTAAGATTTTGAAAAGTACTCAAACATTCTTTAACTTGTGCAAGACATTATTAATTCAAAGCAGGATATTGAAAATTCAAATTATTTATAGATGAAATATGCTACACACTAGTTAACAAATTACTGAATCTAACACTAATTCTCTATTTATCTTTGAAGGCTGAGAGAATTCTTTTACATTTTTTGCTCACACAACAAGCTCAGTTCTGTGACTTTGCAGTGCTTTATAATCAGGACTTACATTTAAAACTAGAAGTCCTGTCATGAAATGTACACAAATAGTGTGTCGATCTGCACGTTAATCTACATGTCATGACCATAGTAAGGCTATCAAATTCTGTACATATGGCCTGTGCACAAGCAATGTTTCAGCCAATGGATCTCGGGGTAACCCTGATGTCCATCGGCAGAAACATTGCCTGTGTCTGCTATGAGTAACCAGGAGACCTGTCGTGCTTTGGATGCCATTCGATCTGGCATTTGCACGCAATTCCAATGCGCAATTAAGCCTAGATAAGCACTCAGTTCGTGACAGGACATCTAGTTTGAACTGTAGCTACAGATTATCCTGGGACCATGCCCGCAAAATACCCCTTGAAGCAATCTCCAATGCTTCTTGGCCAGCTCTCATGCTTTGCCCATTTGAGACTCCATCTTACCAGAGGAACATTAAGTATTCCAGAAACTTTTTTTATGAATTAAAGAAAAACAAGAAAAAGAGCACATGCATATGTCCTCTCCTTCAATACCATGGATAGCATATGCTGCTCATTGGAGTGGTGGCATTTCTCAAGATTGCTTAAGCCAAAAAGAAACAAGAGGCCCCACGGGGCCTGAGGGCGCTCACCTGATACTGGCCGAGTCATATCACCAAAATAGCAAGGGATTCTGCCTTGTGGTTATTATCAGTTTTTCAACATAAAAGTGTTTTCTCTACTTAGTAACCCAGAGTGTTCATATGTTAGATCCCCATATTGGGTACTCAATAATTTATCTATTTATTTATTGGAATTTAAGGTCACTTTCTAAGGCTACATCATTACAGAGGCATAATTATAATATCAGGTTTGGTCAATCGTTTATGCCTATTACTGCCCACTTTACAGGGCTTTCAACGCAGGAATTGGTTACTGGGCCCAATTTTATCAATAAACCAGAACTTGAACAAATTTCAATTTGCCGCTTCTAAGAAAACTAAAAATCAAATATCAAAAGATTCTGAGAGGAGTATCAGAAAAAAAAGATTTTTTAAGAATATTTCTCATACTGAATTAAGTTATACATGGGCTCCCATAGGGAGCCCAAAAATAAAAGCTTCTGAAGCAGTGTTTTGGGAGAAGAAGATTCTTCAACGTTATTCCCATTAGCTACACTGTTAAAAAATGATGACTCGGCACTTTTAGTCCTAGAAAAGAACCTTATGATAAAATTTTTACCATTTTTTTCTTCCGGTCCTAAGGAAGCTTCACACCATATAAAAATTCTCAGTGCCATGTAGTTCTGGAGATATGGGCATTTAAAAAGAAAAAAATTTTTTAGCTCCTGCAGTTCCCGTGGGGGACAGGAAAACAATTTTCGGCATAAATTAGGTACTTATGACCCAATAAGCCCTCATATCAAATTTGGTTCAAATCGACTTTTTGGTTTGGAAAATAAAAATTTTGGTATAATTTGGGCTCCCACAGTGAGCCCAAATATGAACCCAGGTACTTGGCTTTACCAAACTTCACTCTCAGCCCCTAAGAATGCTGTACATCAAATATCAAAACATTTTGACTGGTGGATCTGAAAAAAAAATTTTTTTTAAAGAATATTCCTCATATTGAACTAAGTTATAATTTGGGCTCCCACAGGGAGACCAAATATGAGCCGAAGGACTTGACTTGAACAAACTTGAATCTCACCTCCCTAAGCATACTGTATACCAAATATCAAAAGATTCTGACCGGTGGATGCGAAGAAGAAGATTTTAAAAGAATATACCTCGTATTGCACTAAGTTACAATTTGGGTTCCCAAAGGGAGTCCAAATATGAACTCAGGGACTTGGCTTGAACAAACATCAATCTCACCCCCCTAAGGATGATGCATAGCAAATATCAAAAGATTCTGATTTGTGGATCCGAAGAAGAAGATTTTTAAAATATATCCCTCATATTGCACTAATTTGAACATTTGGGTTCCCATAGGGAACCCAAATATGGACCGAGGAATTTGATTTCTACAAATATGTGAATCAATGTTCCAAAGATGTTATATGTAAAATATGAAAGCTTTTAGAGCAGTGGTTTGGAAGAAAACAATTCTTTATTTTTTTCCCATTGCCTACTGTGTTAAAAAATACTGACTCAGCACTTTTTCAGAGTCCCGAAAAAGTACCCTATGATAAAACCGATAGCAATTTTTTTTTACCAATCCTTTCTGTTGGTCCCAAGAAAGCTTCACACCAAATAAAAATTCTCACTGCCGTGCAGTTTTTGAGATATAGGCGTTTTAATTTTTTTCTATTTTTAGCTCCTGTGGTTCCCACGGGGCTACAGGAAAAAAAATTTCTGCATAAATTAGGTACTTATGACCCAATAAGCCCTCACATAAAATTTGGTTCAAATTGGCCTCTCGGTTTAAAAAATAGAAATTTGGGGTGGGGCCAAAATTTTTGCTCCTCCCATAACATCGCCAAGTATAGACCTACAAACTTCTCTTGAACAAACTTGAGTCTACACCTCAAAAGGAAGCTGCATACCAAATATCAAGTCTCTGCTATTGCTGGTTCTTGAGAAGAAGATTTTTTAAGAATTGGAGCATTTTTGCCCCACCCCTCTGCTCAATATGAGCCGAAACCTAATTTGCCCAAAAATCAAAATGCCGCTATATAACCCCTACTCACATGAAATTTCATTAACATGCGGCCAGTGGTTTGGAAGAAAAAGACCCAAACACCACCTTCACGCCGGACGACGGACGACGGACGCCGGACGACGGACGACGGACGAAAAGTGATCAGAAAAGCTCACCCTGACTTTCAGTCAGGTGAGCTAATAATGTTGTGTTTCCGGTAACCAGACTGACCCATGAAATTCGTCACTGACTCCAAATTGTTTTTAGACAGTAAAATTTTCCAAACGTTTGTCTGAAATACTTCTTGACGAAACGGAAATGAGACTTTGTTTTTGCCATGTAACTTGGTATTAGAATGTTGCTGGGCTGTTTTTTTTGAGATACCAATTATAATCAGCACAATTTTCAATACCGTCACCGATACCGGCAAATTAAGTCATAATCGGAAAACGAAAAAGTCAGTTTTACACCGGTATGCAAATTTCAACTTGCTTATCATGCAACGTTTCTTTATTACTTTTTTTTCCCAACTGTTCAAGTGCTTTGTCACAACAGTCACCATTATTACAAAAGCAACAGAATATTATTGTGTCTATTCACCTCAACTCGTTTCAAATTCAAGGTAAACAAATCACATGTACTGCATTACACTATGCATGCGTAGTCAGTCATACTGGACATTTCGACCAATGACATTCCTGCTACTTAAAACCAGGAAATTTTTCTTGGGAAATGCCAAGGAATTCTCTGTACCTTTACACTTGTACTTCAAAGTGATTGGCTGTTTGCACACACTAACGTCATGAAAGCTTCTTGCATTCAAAAGAGTGTGCTCACAGGTGTTTGATACAATACCTATGTAAGCTTCTTTATTGTTTTCAAATAAACAAAAGCAAGTCATTTGTGCTTCTTCTGCCCAGAAAAATATGACGCTATTTAACCAGCTTATTACTACAATCACTCAGAAAGTCAATTTATTTTAAGTGTTGAGGTGTGCTAATTTTAACACTTCTTGTGATAAACTAAAAAGTGGCGTGCGAACATGCACTTCACTCACAATCTGGGGACAACTGAAGGTAATATTATGAAGACTCCAACGAGTCTGTTACGTTCCAAAGTTGCGGAATTACACCCAAAATGTCCACTGTAATCACAAAATATATTAAATGGTATGATACAGTTTCAGAAAGTTGATGGGGTCATATTACTCACTCATATACTATTTGTACTTTAATATTTCTATCTGTAATTTGGTGAATGAAAAAAAAAATAATAATAAAAAAAATAATCTGCCGACCTACCGACTTGTTTTTTTCTGACATGTTACCAGAAACAAAACATTATTTGTTTTTGGCTTTTAGTGTTTGCCATTTTGAACATACAAATGAACACACATGCAGACTAACTTGGTTAAACTCCCCCTGCCAACCATTCAACCTGGGCGATATAAAAATTATTCAATTTTACTCAGCCATTCAATAAAAATCACTCCCGTGGACAAACAACAATGCATAAATTTCATGTGGACAGTATATGTCTAATAAGGGGCATAACTTTGTTAAGTATATATGGACACAACCTGCAGTATGTGGATATCCTTCCACCAAACTGGTCTATCACTGTACCAAAGGAAATCAAAACTCAACAACCAATGCTTGAGTTATCATGTAAAATGTTCAGAGGGACAGTTTTGTAAATATAACAAGAGTTAGAACTATAGCACATATGTATTGACGAAACCTGCAGTGTGTGGATATCCTTTTCCCCTTGACATCAAAAGTTAACAACTGGTGCTTGAGTCATAATGCAAAATGTTCATATGAACAGTTTTCCCAAGTCTAACAAGGCCATAACCCTGGCAAGTAAACATGGACAAAATACAAGCAGTATTCACACTGGCCTGAAACTGTCTATTTAGCCATTCTCGATATTTTAGTGCCAAAGAAAGTGTTCTGGTGCCAAAATGCTAATGGGAGGGAAAAGAGTGAACCAAATAAATTCATAGAGTTTTGAAAAATAATCTGCCAATTATTTTAAGACTGAATAGACAATTGGTCCCAGAAAAAAATCTGATAGAACTTGTAGTAAATTCTTATGAACAAAAAGGGTGGTCACCTCAGTTATGTCTATGTCACTGGGTCAATTAATGATCAAGCTGAATGCTGTTGGTATGTAGTTGCACTCAGATAATAACAGATTATTCTACTAATTACTTTTAAACCACAATGTTTAAATGTTTGTGAGTCTTTACAAAACACAGATTTCAATTAGATAAGTACTTCAAACTTATGAAGTATTTACCTAATTAAAAGCAGCCTTTTATAAACAAGCCAGAAAATAAGCAGACTGTCATCTGCAAAATGAGGTCCCCAGAGGGTGAATTTGCTGATGCTACCCTGCACAGCAGGGTAGCATCACTAAATTTACCCTCTGTGAACCTCAATCTGAACAAAGTCTCAAACCTAAACAGAAAGAGGTAGCCAGAGGATAAATTGGCCCACTGTATGGGATAGCATCAGCAAATTCACCCTCTGGGGACCTCAGTTTGAAGATGACAGATTGCTTATTTTCAGGCTTGTTTATAAAGATGGTAACCTATGTTTTACTGAAGAAAAAACACTGTCTCCTTACCTCTTACTGACAATCAATGTGTGTGTGTGTGTGTTTCATGAAAGTTAAAAAATTTATAGTAATTTATATATTTTTTATACTTACCAATGACCCAGACTTAGCTGGTGCTAACTCTAACAAAACCAGGGCCAAACACAAATTTTGCCCCCCAATCCCCAAAATTTGCATCCAAAACCAAAAGAAATCATGTCCTATAGGACCTCCATACTTCGCCCCTACTGCGCATGCGCAGTGTCAAGGACGTTCCGAAATTGGCGCCAATTATCATTCTTACTGGCAGTGCCTGGTCTGCGCTATGTACTCAGCGGGGAGGCAAGAGTTCCCAACTCCTGGGAGGGCCATCCCCGTCTGGGTCATTGGTAAGTATAAAAAATATATAAATTACTATAAATTTTTTAACATTTTTATACTGTACCAATGACCCAGACTTAGCTGAATAGTAAAAAGGCTGGAGGGCCTAGGACATAGAGGAAAATCCAATAAGCTCAACTATATAATATAGAGGCAACCCCTTAAGGAGAAAAGGAGTATTAGGCTTTACATGTATCTTTCTTATTTAATATTAAATTAGAAAGATACAATACCCTTTATAATTGAGCACAATAACATTCATGTTCTCTATTAACATCCAGTATAACCCTTATACTAATTATTTTTAAAGTAAGCCAATAAATAAAGTTAGTCCAGAGAATTGAGACTCTTTATAATCTTTTAAAAGTGTCCGAGTATTGTATATTAAAGCCCGTTTGACACTTGACATATACAAATGCTTCACACCGAGCTACACTTTAAAAATATGATATGAATGAATTTTAACATTAATATTACACGTTAAAACCATCCCGGAAGCGACTCAGAAATACTGACTTTGGAGGAGGCATTCCCTTGCTTTTCACTATAAAGCAGGTGACCTAAGGGAACACCCCCCCCCCCCCCCCCCTTCCCCTTGCCCTGGGTCAAATAGCCCAGAGCGAAGAGGGCAGCCGGACGGAGTCACTGCCGGAACAGAAAGCCTGCATAACTATAGTTGCAACTGTTTAGTGGACGACATTCTGAGCAACAGATAACGGACCTAAACAATGCAGGTCTCAAGAAATGGACTCAATATTTCTGAGATAAAAATTTGTGAATGTGGATGGCTGAGACCAATAAGCAGCCTTCATTAAATCTGTAATAGCAATACTATTAGCATAAGCCCAAGAAGTAGCAAGAGCTCTTACTTCATGAGTGGAAATCTTAAGCACAGACTGCTGAGAAGAAGATAAACTCTCATAAGCAGTACGGATAGTTAATTGAATCCATCTAGCAATAGAATGGACCGAAATGTCCCTTCTATTAGGCATCAAAGACAGAAAGAAACGTTTTCGTCCCTTTCTGATAAACTGAGATCTCTGTTTATAGATACGTAATGCTCTAACAGGACAGAGTAAAGGCCTACGCCCGTCTGAAGACGGAAGAGCCTTAATAACAATAGGTTCCGGATATTTATTAGGAGCCTGATTCTTAGCTAAAAAACCCACATTAGTAGTGAAGGTGATAGTGTTCCCGACACTACGATAGTGAGAATCATCCACCGACAGTGCATGAAGCTCACTGACTCTTCTAGCAGAAGAGAAAGCTAAGAGAAAAGCTGTCTTATAAGATAAGAATTTGAAATCTACTGTCCCAAGAGGTTCAAATGGCTTTTCCTTCAATTTAAGAAGAACCCAAGCTAAATTCCATTTAGGAATTAACCTAAGAGTTCTGGGTCTATTTATCGAGAAGTTTCTAACCAACTTAGATAAAGAGACATTAGATCCAATCTGTAAACTATCATGATGTGCATAGGTATCAGATAACATAGACCTATAACCCTTAATAGTAACAGGCTGCAGTTTGATTTCGTCAAACAAGTATACTAGAAAGTTTGCAATGTCTGGTATAGAGGGATCGAAAATATCTACAGAATGATCCCCACACCAACGACGAAAAACCTTCCACTTAGCCGCATAGTTTAGCGAAGAGGAGGTCCTCCTACAGTTAGAAATCACGTCCACTGCTCGTCCTGTAAAGTGCTTGCCATGCAAGAAGGACCGCACAACGGAAAAACGTGAAGGTTGAGACCTTGCGGGTTGTGATGGAGTTGACGCGATTTCCCCTGCGAAAGAAGATCCTCCCATGGAGGAAGCTTCCGCGGTAGGTCCCACAACAGACACCTGAGTAGATTTATCCACGGTCTCTGTGGAGACAGAGATGCTACCAACAGAATCTTGCATTGAGATTGTTTTATCTTTAGCAATACTTGCTGAATAAACGGCGCTGGAGGATACGCATATCCTATCATTCCGTCCCAAGAGATCGACAGAGCATCGAAGAGGAGGTCCTCCTACAGTTAGAAATCGCGTCCACTGCTCGTCCTGTAAAGTGCTTGCCATGCAAGAAGGACCGCACAACGGAAAAACGTGAAGGTTGAGACCTTGCGGGTTGTGATGGAGTTGGCGCGATTTCCCCTGCGAAAGAAGATCCTCTCGTGGAGGAAGCTTCCGCGGTAGGTCCCACAACAGACACCTGAGTAGATTTATCCACGGTCTCTGTGGAGACAGAGATGCTACCAACAGAATCTTGCATTGAGATTGTTTTATCTTTAGCAATACTTGCTGAATTAACGGCGCTGGAGGATACGCATATCCTATCATTCCGTCCCAAGAGATCGACAGAGCATCTACTGCAAATGCTCTTGGATCCGGACACGGAGACACATACGTCTGCAACTGATTGTTGAGATGTGTCGCAAATAAGTCTATCATTGGCCGTTCCCATTGGTAGCAAATCTGACTGAATACTTGTTTGTTGAGAGTCCACTCCGACGGCAACAAGCGACCCTTTCGTGAAAGGGAGTCTGCTAGCACATTCAGACGACCCGGTATGTGACGGACCGAAAGAAGAACCTGATGTTCTAGCGCAAACAGAAGGATTCTTTCCGTTAGATTGAACAACGGAACTGAATGAGTGCCTCCCTGATTCCGTATATACGCCACTACTGTCGTATTGTCGGATAGGATTTGGACATGAGCATTGTGAATAATGTCCATCCAATGACGTAACGCAAGCCAAATTGACATCATTTCCTTGATGTTTATGTGCTTGCCCAGGAATTGCGGATCCCAAAGACCCTGGCATCTCGAATCCGTTGGGATCAATGATGCACCCCAACCTGTTTGACTGGCATCCGTCATAATGGTAAAACTCGGATCAGGCAACTGCAGCGGAACTCCCTGAGTTAACCACTGAATGTTTGCCCAAGTTTGAATCTCGTTTCACTTGATCTGACAAGAGAACGTCTATGTCGAGCGAATGAATTTTCACACTCCAATTCTGAGTCAAGAAAATTTGGAGAGGACGCGTGCGTAACCGCCCCATCGGAATGAGATCCGCAGCGGCTCCGCACAGACCTATCAGTCTCATAAATTCTCTCGCTGTGACTTTGTCTGCGTGCAGACAATAGCGAGCGTAACAACTGACTAATTTCGCTCTGGTTAACGGCAGACGAACGAGATTGTTGTGCGTCTCGAAGCTCATTCCCAGATGTGTGAATGACTTGGACGGCACCAGATCCGACTTCTCCTCGTTTACTATAAAACCGAGACGTCGGAGCAATAGAAGTAGATTCTGAACATCGTTCTGAAGCGTTAACTCGTTGCCGTACCTCTGAAGAATGTCGTCCAGGTAGGCCGACGTTACCGCAGACGAATGAGCTCGGAAATAGATCATTACCGAGTTCATTACCCGAGTGAAAGCCCAGGGTGCTAGATTCAATCCGAAGCACATCGCCCGGAATTGATACACCACTCCTAGGACTGCGAAGCGTAGATACTTTCTGAATGTCGGATGTGCCATGACGTGAAAGTACGCATCTTTGAGATCTATGCTTGTTGCATAATCGTTCACCCGAATACTCGCTCTGACTGACCGAATCGTCTCCATATAAAACTTCGGAGTGACGATCAGCTTGTTTATCCAGCTCAAATCTATGACTGGACGGAACGAGCCGTCTGGTTTCGGAACCAGAAACAGATGGCTGTAGAATCCCGGAGTCTCCTGGTTTTCTACGACCTCTACCGCGTTCTTCATTAAAAGAGACTGCACCTCTGATAATAGAGCGTCTCTTTTCTGCGGATTTGACGGAAGTTGAGTCCACTTTGGACTTCGAGTTAATGGAGGCTTTCGTTTGAGGATATCTTTAGACCTTCCGAAGTCACTCCTCTCACCCAAGGGTCGTCCGTAATCGACGCCCATTCTTGTGAAAAGCTCGACAACCTTCCGCCAACCGGTACGCGATAGAGGTTTAAGCCATCACCTCCTGGACCTGCGAGGCCTGCGGTAGGAGAAACCACGTCCTCCACGACCCGCACCTCGTCCCGTCGACCTCGGGGCGTCCGACCGGTTGTCCCGGCCCGAAGGACGTCCCGAACGTGAGTCGCTACCTTGACGGTCTCTTGAATAAGACCAAGAGGACGCACCGGAACCTCTATAGGAACCTCTCTTGGGCACATTAGACCCAGAAGTGCCTGTCTTATTCTTGTCTGCCGTATCCGACTTCTTAGAAGCAGATTTGAACAACAGAGAATCCGAAGCTTTCTTTGTAATTTTATCATAAATAGCAGAAAGCTTGCCGTCAAAGAGAAGTTCTCCGGAGACCGAAGCGACTCTGAGAGAGTTCTTCACCTTAGTATCCACGAGTGTGGATGTAGCTAGGGCTGCGTCACGTCTAACCAACTCCAGGTTTGCCACTGAAAGGGCGGAGTTACACGTGGAATAAGCTACTGCCCTTGAAAGAAGTCTTAAAGAGGATTGTATATCCTGAAATTCTTTCCCTTGAAGGCGCAGTGATAACGCCTTAGTAAGGTGATCTGCGTAAGATAAGGCATCTAAACTGGCTCTGTTAGACGAAACAGCTGTTTCCAACACGGCGGTTGGAATAGAAGCTGACGACGGTAATGATAGCTCTAAGTCTTCCGCCTCATCGTCCATACGCAGAGGAACTCTCGGAATACCCTGTCCTGCCGTGTCGAATTTATTCCTTGCATTAATGAAAGGCAGGTTGAGAGTATTGGCGGACAAGAACCCTGCTTTCCCCGTTTTGGAAGCAAGTTTAAATATAGCGTCATTCAATAATTCAAATGTTCTTGCAACATTATTGGACTGCGACGGAAACTCGGGAGCGATGTCCCTGAACTGCTCGAAAAATTCAGAGTCCAATGACGCTATAATCCTCTTGTCCGGAACCGCAGCAGTCTGGCCCGACGGAACAACTTGAGGGAGAAAGTGCCAGATGAAGTCCACGGCAGCTTTATGTTGTTCCGAAAGGGATAGCTCCAAATCATCCGTATCCCTTTCACCATCCGGTCGGACCTCATGATGCTCCCGGTCGTCCGCCCCCGATGCTTCGGCGGAGCGTACCGACCCAGCGCCGTCGGATAATTCCCGATCCGACACCGTTTCTGTCGGCTGCTGGGATGCTGCGATAGGTTGTGCTATCTGCACAAGTACGTCCGGCATCGAGACCTGCGGAGGCTCTGTCTTTCGCTGCTTCACTGAGGGCAGCTCCGCATCTGATGGCTCCTGCATACTTTTTCTATGCGAACGTCCGGAGTCCATCGGCCTCGTGTCCCTGGCTGCCGGATGGTGTGACCTGGTCGCCGAAGAATCCCTGATCGGCGAAGCTGGTAAGATATCGGCGGTCACGTAGCCAAGGTGCGGTCGTGTGCGCTGACGAGAAGAAGAAGCCTGAGCAGTCTCCGCGGACTGCCTATACAACGGAGCGTCCCGAGCGACAGACGTATGCTCCGCTTGCGACACATTTTGTACCACAACATCTGGTCCCAGATGTTGTTGTACAAGAGAGGGGCCTCTCTCGCTCGCGGCCCGGCTGGACCTGGACGAGCTAGGAACCGGACTCAAAGGCTTCCTCCGATCTCGCCTACTATCCGCCGTCACTGGGTGTGCACGTTGAATGTTTATAGTGCTCGCATCACCCAACATTTCCTCCTGGACCGCATCGGATGAACCTGGCTGCCAAACCATTCGGTGAATGGACGCTACACCGGGCGAGCTAGCGGACGACATTTGTTTAATCTCCATGAGCACTTTTGCCGCTAGCTCTGTATTCATTTGTGACGACGGAAGTGCACTTGCGGAAGATAACATGGAAACATCACCCTGTTCTTGTTCCTCTGAAATAGAAACTGAGAGAGTAGAGTGACCTTGTGGAGAAAGAGCCGGCATAGCCCTTTCTCCAGTAACAACATACCGTGACACACGTTTCCAATGTTTGTCATCCCAATATTGACATATAGAACAGGGATTAGTGCGAGAACACCGACTACAATTAATACAATGATCATGAAAGTCAGAGGAAGATTTCTTCCCATTACAATTTGAACAATATCCTTTCATTGTGAAAAGTCAACAACAAGTCCTAGTTACTCGCACAAACCCCTGACACAAAGATACATAATAACATGATCCATTAATAATGAAAAAACAATTGCAAATCAAAATAATTTTTGAAAAATATTTTTTCAGCGAAGCCCAAGTTTCTGAAAAGTAACGTTGAGCCCCGATGGATCCGATGGCTAAGTGTGGTCAAAAATTTTAAATTTATATTAAATAATTAATGCGACACTTACGGATAATAGAAATGTATCTTATAGTGAGATAAACTACACCAAAGGCAAACAGCCCCCCTCAAAAAAGGCTGTTGCTAATGTAAACAAACAGTGTAAAACACCAGAAAACATGACTCCAGGCACTGAAAAAACTGGCCCGAAATCAGTCATCAAAATTACACTCTATCTGATGCAAGACAGAGACTCCCAGGAGAGAATCTGCAGAACATCAGATGGAAGATGCAGAACACAACGTTTATACACCCATGGGTGAAAACGTAACTATGGGGAAAATAACAGAAAACATTCTGTAACCAAGCAACTCTCCCAAGAGAATTTTAGAAATGAACTTTCTCAAAAATATGCCAAAAGCATGGGAGAATTGCAAGGGGGGACTTAGAAGGCCAGGGGAGAGGAAACACTGAATAAGCAGTGCAACATTTTAGCAAGAATGACAACAAGAGGCCCATGCCTCGAAAATAGGCAACTTAACATAATTTCATAAAAAATTTTAAGTACAGCCCTGATTATTTTTTGTCACTCCTTTTTCCTCTCCTCCTTCTATATCCTCCTTAGAATCACCATTTCTCCAATAATTACGTGTCTGGCATCCTTTAAACTGAGATTTACAAGCACAAAGATCAGTGAGATGTTGACTGATGAAGGGCCAAACAGAGAATGATAACTGGCGCCAATTTCGGAACGTCCTTGACACTGCGCATGCGCAGTAGGGGCGAAGTATGGAGGTCCTATAGGACATGATTTCTTTTGGTTTTGGATGCAAATTTTGGGGATTGGGGGGGCAAAATTTGTGTTTGGCCCTGGTTTTGTTAGAGTTAGCACCAGCTAAGTCTGGGTCATTGGTACAGTATAAAAATATCAGTTATTGTTTCTGCATGTATTGCCAGCAGGCAATTTCCTTGTACCAGAAATAATATTTATTTTTCTTTGTTTCATCAATCACACTCTTCACTGCTGCATTGGATTCCCTTCAAAAGTGAAAGGAACTTTTATGGTGCCAAAATTTTAGAAAAGATTTCTTGGTGCCAAATTAAAATTTTTAGTGCAATTGATTAAATTGGCATCTGATTGAACATTATGTGGATATCCTTTCTTCGATGATGGTCTGTTACCAGTTCAAAGGACATGGAAGTCATTATTTTTCAAGAAATTTTTCTGCAAGTGTTCTCTATTCAATTTAGGCAGTGGGTTAACAGCAACTAATGATTAAACAGAGAACAGTTTGTTTCACAACACTTACAATTTCTGAAGGAAGATTGTCAATATCAGCATATTCTGAAGATACTAAATTCTTGTCAGCATCTATAATTACTGCATCACCTAATTCCATTTTTTTAACTTTCTGTGAACAAAAATAAATTTAAACTGTCAGCTGAGCAAAATACAGTAATAAAATGTAAAATAAAAATAAAACAGAAATGGCCTCAATGTTTTTAAGTTTTCAAATCTTTAAAATTACTTTGAAGCTAATAATATGCATTTTTACTATTAACAATACGTATGCTTCCAACTAATAGCTAAACAGAAGAAGAGAAAAGCAGGGCTCTTGAATACTTGAATGAGTACTGCATTATAGGAATTTCAGCTGGACCTTTCTGCTATTTTTTCAAGGGTTTTCAAGCACCTATAGTTAGGAAATTCAAGAAGGTTCTTGGGAAAAAATGGTGCTGTCCTATAAGTGCTACACACAGTTACATGTAGTAGATATAAAAGGCCTATAAAAAAATGCTTGTTTCTCAGGCAATTTTCCTCAATTTTATGATGAGGGAGGGAAGCTTTTTTTTATTCACAAAACAGTTCTGAAAATAGTTGGAATCAGAAATTCAACTACTTATACTATTAAGTGGAAAACCAATGTTTTTCAGCATTGAAAATTTCCCATAACGTAGTTGAAAATTTAACCAAGTTGTTTGACAGAGCTTTGTCAGCTCTGTTAAACAAGATGTAGTTGGTGAAATATTTGTCCTACGAGTGCAAAATGGTGTCACAGAAGAAATTTCCAGGTGAAAAAAGCTGATTAGGCAGATTTTCTATGATGAGGGAGATGCCTGAGAAACAAGAATTTTTTTTTAATCCTTTACCATAGAAGGCGATATCAAAATTTACTATTTTAAATATCATTTTTTTTAAATTTTTCAAAAAATTTCAACAAAACCATATCATTTGACCCCTCACTGGAACGTGCTCGATGAGCTCGTTCCAACGAGGGGTCACATGATAAGGTTTTGTTGAAATTTTTTGAAAAATAATATTTTTTCAACTGCTGAATTTGCATACTATGCAGGCGGATGCGGGCGATTCGTTAGGTAAAGGGATAAAAGCATAAGCTTGGGAAAAATATCCTAGTGTAATCCTCTACATACTAATGTCAAAATACTGTGATTTTTCCAATAATACAACTAGGAATTTAACCAGTTTAATCTTATTTGACAGACCTCAGCGAGCTCTGTCAAACAAGACTGAATTGCTTAAAGTTTATTTTTGCATTATGGGAAAAATTAGAAGCTTGAAATGTTGATATTTTGACTTCAGCATCTTGGTTGGATTAACAGGCAGCCAAGATGGTAACTAAAAATAACTGCCTAGACAACTTGCCTAGCAAGTTAAGGACACCTGTTCTGAGGTTGTAAAAGTTGGAAATAGGCCTTTAAGGGTTAAAGCTGAGAAGATTCAATCCAGCAATCTTCAGCTTGTTGGGAGGCATGCTGAATCTTCCTGAAATTAATGTTCTCCAATTGTCTGATACAGTGGAGGCCATTTAACTGCAAATCTCTTAACTGAAAAACCATGTTAACAGAATAAAACTTCCAACCACAAACCAATTTACCATACCATCAGTACTAATTTTACCTGTTAATTACATAAAATTTGAATAAAAAATCTTGTGTAACATGTCGAAACATTACCCTGACATTCAACAAATTCCTCTTGTTTTTTGATATACTAGCAGGTCCACCTATCCCAGGACAGGAAGACCCTCCCATGATGCATCCCAAGGGAGACAACCAAACTGGAATTTCTAGCTGGGTGGAAGGATTTCTGTTAAACAAGATATGATGGAATAAATACTCAGTTTATCTCTAGAGTACAGGAAAGTAACTATATCCCTGTAAACTGAACACTCAGGTTGATTGAATAATTTCCATTGGCAAAGTGGCTATTCAATTAACAGGGTACCACTGTATCTTATTTTCAAGGGGTATCAAGAAAGTTTACAATTCCAATATTTAAGGACTTCCTAGGTTCTTGGTAAAGAATTTTGCTATTCCACGTCAAAGAATTCTAAAAGAACTAAAATATACCTCATTCAGTAATGTCAAGAATTAGCCAATTTAAAGTTCTTTAACCCTTTACCTAACAAATCGGCCACATCCACCTACGTAATATACAAATTGAGCTCATTCCAATGAGGGGTCACACAATGTGGATTTGTTGAAATGTTTTGAAAATTTACAAAAATAATATTTAAAATAATAAACTTTGATAGTCTGTATTGGGTAAAGGATTAAACAATAATACTGGTAAATGATGTTCAATGATTGTTCAAAAACAAAAACTCATCATGTTACAGGCATCAAAGAAATCAAAAAAAACCTTTTTTTAATTTTTTAGTACTGGTAACTAAGTGTTGTACAGTGGAGCCCACTTAATTGGATATCTCTTAACTGAATAACCCACTTAATTGAATATAATTTTCCAACACAAAACCATTTACCATACCTCCTGTACAAATTTGATCTGTTAATTGAATAGAGGTTCTTGTAACCTGTCGAGAAATTACCCTGCCTATCTCCAGTTTTCCTTTGTTTGAAGACCTATCTGGCCTCAGTACATCCAATACAGGCATTTAATCTATTATATCTTGTTTGACAGAGCTCATGGAGCTCTGTCAAACAAGATATAACAGAATAAATGCTAAGTTTATCTCCAGAATACAGGAAAGTGATACAATTCCTGCTCATTGAATACTCCTGTTAATTGAATAATTTTCTTTGGCAAAGTGGCTATTCAATTAACAGGGTTCCACTGTACTGGTAAATGATGTTCAATGACTGTTTGAAAACAAAAACTCTTCATGTTCCATGCATCAAAGAAATCAAAGAAAACTTTCTTTAGTACTGGTAACTAAGTGTTGTATCATTAAGATAAGACACACTATAACTGCCTGGCCACAGATGCTGTAAGTGTTCATTTCTAAAATAAAATGTTAACATTTGTTGAATCAGTTGCTCCAAAACAAATAACACTCAGGAAATGATGCTGACTTGGGCAGATATGCAATGACATGGAAAAATTATGTTAACTTAAGAATCAATAAATCCACCTTACCTTTGTACTTTACGCTAGTGTGAAGTTTTGTGAAAATCCACCAAGTTATTACAGAGTTATGATGAAGATAAAATTTTCCAGATGGACAGGCAGAATAGCAGCAAAAGGACAGACAGTTGTTCATAGCAACAGAAAGATGGACAGGCAATTGGACGAACTTGATGGTTTCATGCGGCACACCTCCCTTTTTGTCCAATACCCTTTTGGGAAATTCACAGAAATCCACCCAGTTGTAAACAAGTTATGACTGAAACAAAACTTTTCTAAGATTTGAGGTTTCATAATTGTGTGACCTTGAGCTTTGTCATTCAGAATTCACACTCTATAATCAATCTGCATCCTCTGTGTGCTGGTACAAACAGGGCCCCCTCTGTGCTGCCAGTCACCATCTCAGTGCAAATCCAATAAAATTGTCACCATCTCAGTGCAAATTCAATAAAATTGTCACTTTCAGAAGAGGGCCCAGGCAATCATTTCACTACAATTGCTAAGAAAGTCAAAATGGAGTAATATGTATCAACAGTTTTACATTTATCATTGGAGGAATCATCCCACAAGGTCCAGTTTATTTCGCGGTTGCATTCATTGTGTATCAAGCAGAAAATTAGCATGCCAAACTTGGAGGGTTGGTTAAATTTCCATTTTGAGGACAATCTGATGGACTTTTCCAAATTGCAAGCATAGATTGTCGAATATTAGTTGATATTTTGGGACCAAAAAACAACAGACAAGGGAACCGTGAATAATTTGAGAAAATTAACATGCAAATGAGAGAAGCGGAACACAATAAAAAGTGACACAGCAGAGATGACGCACAAAATATTAAGGCCTTTCAGTGCTGCATTGCACTAAATACTTTCAATTATTTGGCGATAAATTTCTTGTATTCAACTACTTACACTATTATGTGGCAAACCAATGTTTTCATCCGTAAAATTTCCCATAATATAGTTGAAAATTAAATCAACTATATCTTCTTTCAACAGAGCTCTGTGAGCTCCGTCAAACAAGGTGTAGTTGGTTAAATATTTGTCATGGATAAATTCATGTTCCTTTGGTATTATTATTCAATTTCACAGAGCGTAGCATGTCTTGTAGTAATGAGTACCTGTAGAATACCTCATACAACTGCTGTAATAAGACCATAGTGTTCAGTGTCAACGAGGACTGATTTCACTGTTCATTTAGTAAGTATAACTGACAAGTCTCGACATTAATCGAAAGTAGTACTAGAAGAGGTTTTTGACCCCCATCACCCAGATGAGCCCTTCAGGTGCTAAACCATATTTCTCAATGACATTCAAGAGTTGTGGCAAACCAGCTTTTTGATGGATCTAGCAGGGAATATTTTCTGTAACACATTGTATATATAAATAACTTACATCCATTATATTGTAATGTACACCAATAACATATGGCATGGGTGCTCTGGAATAAAATGAAAATATTATAAGTTACTGTGATGAATTGACGGTAACATGGTCTGAGGTTTGTGGCTCAAAACTTATGTTCAACTGAGACACTACACATAGCCCATAACCTACATTGTGAAACACGAGAGGCTTATTTACTAAACTTGTGATCATTAAAAGTTGCCTTCTGCAAGGCAACTTTTAACGATCACAGGTTTAGTAAATAAACCTCTTGTGTCCTCATGACTGCACTGGATAAATAATCAATAAAACAGATAAACTCATTCCATCTCAGTTCAAATCATAAATCGGTTTGTAATTTAAATAACATTTCACCCGGAACACCGTTTGCAGCATGTGTGAAAAATGAAGCGGCTTGCTAGACACTCCATTGATGAAGCATCTATTGGTAGTTTGTAATCGCAGTGCTTCCCATTACAAACCGGGTGACGTCATTTGACATATTTTGCGTTGTGACGTCAGACGGTAAAATTTGCCTCTTTAGCCGTAAACATAGAATATACAAGGGAAGCTCTCATCCAATCAGAGAAGGAGGATTTCAATCTTGTTGGAACATAATATTACACTGAAATTATATTATATTAGAAACTATATCAGAGCTTATAATTCATCGAAATTTGTGAGAATCCATTTTGATTCGAAAAAATGATTGTGAGAATCCATATCTGCTAGGAGTGCCCCAGGATCCCATTTGGCCACCATGGCTGAACCACTGATGTATACTGATAATACATGTTAGCCCTTTACCCAACATAGCTTTTAAATTTAAAAAAAAAAAATGAATTTGATAATTTTTACAAAAAATAAACAATATTTACCAATAACACCTTACAAATATCGATGTCATTGATACCGTCTCATTCAGCCGGTTCCAATGACAGCCATATTTTTACAATTTTACTGACAAACTGTCAGTATATTTCAGGTCATATTAGTCTTGTATTGGTCAATTTGCTGCTGCTATGTTAGGTAAAGGGTTAAATTGTTTCAATTCTTTTCACGTTTGGGTTTTTATCTACCATCAATGGTTGAAAAATTCGTAAAGCCTGCTGCTGGGCACTTAATAAATCTGTATTCTGGACCTGAGCTTAGGGAGCCTGAATTGCAGTTGAATTCAGCTTTTACCCTTTACCCAAAACAGACAATATAAAAAAAATTATTATTATATATTATTTTTTCTAATTTTTAAAAAAAAAATTCACAAAACCATATAATGACCTCCCCCCCCCCCCATCCCCACACACACACATTTGAACAAGCTCATTGAGCTTGTTCCAATGGGGAGAGAGGAGGGTCACTTGATATGGTAAATTTTTTTCAATTGCTCAATTTATATATTTTGTGGGCAGATGCAGTCGAATTTGATAAGATGTTCAATTTCTACGAGTACTGTGATTACAAAATCGGACCAAAAAGTCTGACCAGATCGTAACTGGGTCGCAATCTGATAGAAATGCTCTGATCACTTTCCTCCTGTAACTCTAGAACTGAAGAATCTCACCGGTCAAAAAGCAAACATGAAACTACTGAAGCCGAGAAGCTATTTTCATTTCTTTTTCTTTATGGTCTTGATTTTACAGTATTTTATTTATAAAGTCTCTTCACATTGGTGTAAGTGTGGCATAATACTAATTAATAATAAAAACTGATAATATTAGTGTATATTCTAGGGAGTATGGAAATTTAAACTGGTTTGAAAACTGATATACCCTGAGGCACAGCAGAAGGGTGTATCAGTTTTTACAGGGGCAGAATTTCGCCCAACTTTAGGAGAATCAGATTTGATTCTCGTAGATAGGATTTACATGAATTACAAGAATCAATCAAATGGAGTGCCCATTTTTGATCCTAGCACGCAGATGCAGAAGGCATCTGCCACGAGTGCCGCAGGCACGAGCGTTGTGAGGGCAAAATGAGGGGTTTTTTTTCAGCGACATGTTCAATGATGTTGACTTCATGTCTAAACAGCCACTGTAATTAGTCTGCCCACTGCTGGGCTGATAAACCTCCAGGCTGTGTGAGAGCATACAGAACTAATACATGGCCAAACCACCATGTTTTTTTATCTCAGTCTCGGCGATTTCAATTTTCTTTGAGTTCTGTTGATAAGGTTTAACAAGTACTGTTTTCAACTAAATGATTTACTAAGCTGGTCATGATTCACTGGCAAGTGGCGGTAAATGTTTATCCCTACCCACATGTCAGTAGGCCCACTCCCATTGATAATGTATTTCATTGGGTGTTAAATAAGCCCAGTGTTAGCCTTGGGCTGCATTGTCTGTAACTCCATTCAATCACGTCTTCAAAGAGAATGTCGATCACCTCTCAGAGTCAGATCAACCTCCACTGCGGAGCTAATTTATGTGGAGCTAATAAATTAGCTCCCTTGGTGTGCAAACATGAATACTGAATGATGATTGGTCAATGGAGCACCAACGTCTAGAACACTGTCAAAACGTAAATGCTATGTCACGCGAATCTTTGCACGAGTCGATTCGCGGATTCGCGTTGAAATTCTGCCCCTGTTTTAACCAGTGTACATTTCCATACACCCTGGAATATAGATCAATAACGATTTTATTTTCTCATGAAGTCCCTACACATTGAAGAAAAAATTCAATTCTACAGAACACGAAAGTTAAAAAATTTATAGTAATTTATATATTTTTTATACTTACCAATGACCCAGACATAGCTGGTGCTAACTCTTAAAATATAGGGCCAAACACAAATTTTGCCCCCCAATCCCCAAAATTTGCATCTAAAACTAAAGAAAACATGTCCTGAAAGGCCCTCCACACTTCGCCCCTACGGCGCATGCGCAGTGTCAAGGACGTTCCAAAATTGGCGCCATTTATCATTCTAATAACCAGTGCCTGGTAAGCGCTATGTACTCAGCGGGGAGGCAAGAGTTCCCAACTCCTGGGAGGGCCATCCCCGTCTGGGTCATTGGTAAGTATAAAAAATATATAAATTACTATAAATTTTTTAACATTTTTATACTGTACCAATGACCCAGACAAAGCTGAATAGTAAAAAGGCTGGAGGGCTAAGGACATAGAGCAAAATGGAATACGCTCAATAAAATAAAATAGAGTCATCCCCTGTAGGGAAAAGAAGTAATAGGCCTTACATGTATCTTTCTTATTTATGATAAATTAGAAAGATACAACACCTTCCAAAATTGAGCTTCATACATCCATGTACTCTATTAATATCCAATATAATCCTTATACTAATAATTTTTAAAGTAAGCCAATAATAAAGAAGTCTAGAGAATAGAGACTCTTATACTCCTAAAAGTGTCTGAGAATTGCATAATCATGTCCGTTGACATATGCAATATTCAAAAGCTATACTTTAAAAACTAAGACTTGAATGAATTTTATAAACTTAAACTTCTCACTAAACAACCATCCCAATAACAGCTCAGAATTACTAACTCCAGAGGAGGTATCCCCTTGTTTTCATAGTAAAACAGGTGACCCAAGGGAACAACCTCCCCCCCCCCCCCCCCCCCCCCCCCCCCTTTTTCTTGCCCTGGGTCAAATAGCCCAGAGCGAAGAGGGCAGCCGAACGGAGACACTGCCGAAACAGACAGCCTACCTAGCTATAGTAACAACTGTTAAGAGAATGACATTCTGAGCAGTAGATAATAGACCTAACAAAAGAGGCCTCAAGAAATTGACTCGATATTTCTAAGATAAAATTCATGAATGTGGATGGCTGAGCGCAATGAGCGGCCTTCAAAAATCTATAATAGCGACACTATTAAAGTAAGCCCAAGAAGTAGAAGAACTCTTACTTCATGAGCCGAAATCTTAAGCACAACTGCTAAGTCAATGATATACCATAAGCAGTACCGATAGTTAATAGAATCCATTAATAATAAAATGGAGCGTAACGTCCTTCTACTAGACATCAAAGACAGAAGAAGCTTACGCCCTTGTAATAAACAGATATCTGTTTATAAATACATAAACTGTACCCGGAAAGAGTAAAGGCCTATGCCCATACGAAGACGGAAGGACCTTAAAATAATAGGTTCTGGATAATAGGAGCCTAACTCTTATGCAACAATCCAACCTAAATAGTAACGGAAGTATTGATTCCGAAACTATGAAAGTGAAAATCATCCATCGATAGTGCATGAAACTCACTGACTCTACAGTAAAAGAGAAACCAACAGAATTACTGTCTAAAAGGTCAGAATTTGAAAACTACTGTTTCCAGAGGCTCAAATGATTACTTAGCTAAATAAGAACCGAAGTTAAAATGCGTATAGGAATTTAATCTAAAGATTCTAAGTCTATTTATCAAAAAGTTACTAACTGACTTAGATAAAGAGACAAAAGACTCAATTGTAAACTATCGTAGAGTGCATAGGTATGAGGTAACATAAACCTATAACCTAAATAATAACAGGCTGCAGTAGATCTTGCGAAACAAGTATACTAAAAAATAGCAATGAGTAGTATGGAGGGATCAACAATATGAACATAAAGATCCCTACACCACGACGGAAGAGCCTCCACTTTAGTCGCATAGAATAGCGAAGAAGAGGATCTCCTATAGTAAGAAATCGCGTCCAAAGCTCGTCCAGTACAGTGCTTACAATGCAATACGGACCACACAACAGAATACATGAAGGTTGCGACCTTGCTGGTTGTGATAAAGATGACACGATTTACCCAGTGAAAAAAGATCTTCACATAGAGGAAGATTTCACGTTAAGACCCACAGTAGACAAGAGAGTAAATTACTCATGATCTCTGTGAAGATAGAGATGCTATCAACAGAAATGTATTGTGGTTGTTTATCTTAGCAATACCTGCTGAAACAACAGCGCCGGAGGATACGCGTATCCTATCATTCCGTCCTATAGATCAATAGAGCGTTAACACTATTAGCTCAGAGATCTGGACAAGCCAACACATACGTCTGCAATAGATTAGCAAGCTGTGTCATAAATAAATCATCATTGGGCGCTCCCATAGATAGCAAATCTGATTGAATACTTGTTTGTTGAGAGTCCATTCTGACAGCAACAAGCGACCCGTAAGAGAACGGGAGTCCGATAAAACAATCAGATGACCCGGAATATGACGGACCAAAACTGAACTTGGTGTACTATAACCAACAGACGGATTCTTTCCATTAAATTGAATAACGGAAACGAAAGAGTGCCTCCCTGGTTCCGGAGATACGCCACTACTGTCGAATTAAAGGACAGGAATTTGGGCATGCGTTTCTGAATAATGTTCATGCAATGACATAAAGCAAGCCTAAAAAACATTATTCCGCGGAAGTTAAACTGATAGCTAAAAGACTGCGGAACCCAAAGACCCTGGCACTTCGAATCCGTAGGGATCAGTATATATCCCAATCTGTTTGACTGGCAACCGTCATAACAGCCACACTCGGGTCCGGCAACTGCGGCGGCACTCTCTGAGTCAACCACCGAATGTTTGCCCCAGTCTGAATCTCTTGTAACACTAGATAGACAAGAGAATGTATAAATCGAGCAATTCATGGATTGCCGGAAAGTTGCCGTCGAAGAGAAGCTCCTCCGAGAACGAAACAACTCTGAGAGAGTTCTTAACCTTACTATCCACGCGTGTGGTGTAGCTAGGGCTGCGTCACGTCTAACCAACTCCAATCAGCCACTGAAGGGCGGAGTTATACGTGAACAAACTACTGCCCTCAAAAGAAATTACATTGAGAATAATATCCCGTAAATCTTTTCTTGAAGACGTAATGATAACGCCTCAGTAAGGCGGATTACGTATAATAAAGCGTCTAAGTTAAGTCTACTATACATAATGTCGTTCCCAACATTGAAATTGGAAAAGACATAAACGGCGAAAAAGAATATATGCAGTCTTTAATCACACCGTCTAGACGCATATGAACTCTCGGTATGCCCTGCTCTGCCAAAATAAACTATTTGTAAAAATGATAAAATGGCAGAAATGAGCAACGCGGACAAGAAACTAAACTATCATGCTTAGTAGCAGGCTTGTATATATATATAAATATATAGCGTCGAAAAATAAAACACATGTTGTAATGACAATATTGGACTGCATCGGTAAGACAGGGACAATGTCCCTGTACCGATCGAAAAATCCGAGTCCAATGACGCTATAAGTCTCTTATCCAAGATCGCAGCAATGAAGTCCGAAAAATAATCACTGGAAGAAATGCCAGAAGATATGAAAGGCATCTTCCGATACTACTAAAGGGAAAACTCGAAATCTTTCGAATCCCTTTCGCCATCCTGTCGGACCCTATAAAGCGTTCGGTCGTCCGTAGCTGATGCAACCGCGGACCGCACCGACCCAGCGCCGTCGGATAATTCCTGATTCGACCGAGAAACTGTCAATTGCTGGGATGCTGCGAAACAACTGTGCTAACTCGGATAGCACGTCCGTCACTGAGGCCTGAGGAGAAGCGGTCTTACGATGCATTGCCGCTGGAAGCTCCGAGATCGTTACCCCGTGCATACTTCCAATATGCGAGCGACCGGAGTGTATAGGCCTCGTGTCCCTTGGCTACCGGATGGCGCGACCTATTCGCCGTGGAATCACTGAATGCCGAAACTGATCGGATACTCAAGGTCACGTAGCCAATGTGCGGTCGTGTGCCCTGCTGTGAGGATGAGGAAGCATTAAAGACAGTCTCTCGGACTGTCAATATAACGGAGCGTCCCGAGCAACGGACATATGCTCCGAATGTAAAATATCTGAACCACAACATGCGGTCCCCTATGTTGTTGGCTTCCTCCGATCTGTCCTCAATCTGCCGTCACTGGGTGAGTACTAAAGTAATTAAAGTGCTCGCATCACCCAAATCTCCTTCCTAGACCGCAACGGACGAACCCGGCAGCCGAACCATTCGATGAATGTACGCTACACCGGGTGAGCTAGCGAATGTCACTCCGTAAGCGGTAGACATATTCCATGAGCACTTATTGCCGCTAACTCTTCATTAACTATGACGACAGAGGCACACTTTTGAAAGACATCTCCATAACTCTTCGAACAAGAAACCAGAAATGCTTGGATAGCAAGCATAAAATAATAATATATATAGCGTCGTTCAATAATTCGAAAGTTTGTGTGACATTATTGGACTATGTCGGAACTGAGGGACGATGTCCCTGAACCGAACCAAAAATTTCTAAGTCCACCGACGCTATCAGTTTCTTATCCAGCATCGCAGCATATGTTGTTCCGAAAGGGAAAGCTTGAAATCCTCCGAATCCCTTTCGGTATCCCGTCGGACCGGATGAAACTTTCGGACGTCCGTACCCGCTTCCGCGGAGCGTCCCGACCCAGCATCGTCGGATAAAATATATGCGACAGATTCAGTTGATGCTGGGATGCTGCGATAAACTGTGCTATTAAGGAAAGCACGTCCGTTCCCGAGGCCTGTGCAGAAGCGGACTTACGATGCATTGCCGCCGGAAGCTCCGTGTACGTTGACTCCCGCACACTTCCTATGCGAACGTCCGGAGTCTGCAGGCCTCAAGTCCCCGGCTACCGACCCAGCGCTGTCGGATAATTCTCGATCCGACACCGTTTCTGTCGGCTGCTGGGATGCTGCGATAAGCTGTGCTATGTGCACAAGAATGTCCGGCGTCGAGACCTGCGGAGGCGCAGTCTATCGCTGCTTCGCCGAGGGCAGCTCCGCATCAGATGGCTCCCGCATACTTTTCCTATGCGAACGTCCGGAGTCTATCGGTCTCGAATCCCTGGCTGCCGGATGGTGTGACCTGGTCGCCGAAGAATCCTTGATCGGCGAAGCTGGTAATATATCGGCGGTCACGCAGCCAAGGTGCGGTCGTGTGCGCTGACGAGAAGAGGAAGCCTTAGCAGTCTCAGCGGACTGCCTATACAACGGAGCGTCCCGAGCGACGGACGTATGCTCCGCTAGCGACACATTTTGTACCACAACATCTGGGGCCAGATGTTGTTGAACGAGAGAGGGGCCTCTCTCGCTTGCCGTCCGGATGGACCGGAACGAGCTATGAACCGGACTAAAAGGCTTCCTCCGTTCTCCCTCCGATCCGCCGTCACTGGGTGTGCAGTAAGTTAATTTTATAGTGCTCGCATCACCCCAAAATTCCTTCTAGACCGCAACGGACGAACCCGGCTGCCGAACCATTCGGTGAATGGACGCTACACCGGGCGAGCTAGCGGACGTCAAAGGCCGTCGAACCTACTAGGGTCCTCTTAGGCAATTGGCGTATAACATGAGCACTTTTCCGCTAGCCCTTCATTAATAGTGACGACGGAGGCACACTGTTGGAAGACATCACAGATACATCACCCTAATCTTGATCGTCTGAAATAGAAATTGATAAAGTAGAGTGACCCTGCGGGGAAAGGACCAGAGTGTCCAAATCCCCAACAACATACCGTGACATACGCTTCCCATATTGTCATCGAAATCATACGATACAGAACAGGAGTTAATGCGAGTACACTGACCACATATAGAATGATAATAAAGTCAGAGGAAGACTTCATCTTAAAACAATTGATCAATATCCTTTCAATGTGAAAAGAAAACAAGTCCTGGTACTCGCACTAACCCCTGGCAATCAAAATACATAATAATAATATGATCCATTAATATAGAAAAAATAATTGAAATCAAAATATTTTGAAAAAATATTTTTTCAGAATAGCCCAAGTTTCTGAAAAGTAACGTTGAGCCCCAATGGATCCCAAGCCTAAGTGTGGACAAAAATTTTAAAAATATTTTAAACAATTTATTCAACACTTACGAACAATAATAATGTATCTAGTTATGATTAAAATAACATAAAGATATTATTTTTTAGAAATCCCCCCCTCACACAGAGGGCTGTTGTAAATGTAAACAATGAGTGTAAAAACACTAAAATAAGACTCCAGGCACCCAGGCCCGAAATCAGTTACCAAAAATACACTATCTGATGCAAAACAGAGACTTCCAGGGAAGAAACTGCAGAACATCAGATGGTAGATGCAGAACACAACGCCTAACCACCCGTAGGTGAAGACGTAAACATGGGGAAAGAACAGAATTCATTCTGTTATTCAGCTAAAACTCCCAAGAAATTTTAGTAATAATAATTACAGAAACTATGCCAAAAGCATGGGAGAATAGCAAGGGGGAACTTAAAGGACAGGGAGAGAGGAAAACACTTGTAAAAACAGTGTAACTAAATAATCAGAATGACAACAAAATGGCTGCTGCCTTGAAAATAGGTAACTTAACATAATTTCATTAAAAAATTTCAAGTTACAGCCCTGATAATATTCTGTCACACATTCTTTTCCTCTCCTCCTTCTCTATCCTCCTTAGAATCACCATTTCACTAATATTTATGTGTCTGGCATCATTTAAACTGAGATTTAAAAGCACAAAGATCAGTCAGATGTTAACTGATGAAGGGCCAAACTTAGAATGATAAATGGCGCCAATTTCGGAACGTCCTTGACACTGCGCATGCGCAGTAGGGGCGAAGTGTGGAGGGCCTTTCAGGACATGTTTTCTTTAGTTTTAGATGCAAATTTTGGGGATTGGGGGGCAAAATTTGTGTTTGGCCCCATATTTTAAGAGTTAGCACCAGCTATGTCTGGGTCATTGGTACAGTATAAAAATATAACCTATCATATTTTGTTTCACAGAGCTCTACAAGCTCAGCCAAACAAAATATAATGGGTTATATCTATAGTTATTTTCACAATTAGTTGTATCTATTTATTTAATAAGGTTTAACGTCACTTTAACAGCCAAGGTCATATCGTGTCGGTTACAGTTTTACAGGTAGAGAAAGCCAGAGTACCCGAGCAGCTGCCAGCTCCCCAACATCGTAACTCTGCACTGCACGACATGCAGGGTTAGATTGGCTGAAGACATGTGTACCATCAACGTGCAGCACACCTTAGTACATGACATCATCATGCCCAAATGTTGACAATCAGGGTTAAGTGCCTTGCCCAAGGACACAATGCAGGAGCCCCAATCGATCACTCAGACAGTCACCCATCCAAGGACTAACCAGGCTCAATGTTGTTGAACTTCGGTGATCTGACGAGAACCGGTTACCTCAATGCCACAGTGCCCCTTAATTAGTTGTATCAAAGATAAATGAATCAGTCAATAATATGCTCTTGAGAATAATCAGCAAGTACCTTGCCATCAAAGAGGTATAAATAGATGCTTAAACATTTTACAATGTAACAAACCAACAGAAGAAAGCTATCAAATACTGTCCAATGGCATTTTAAAAGAGAAAAAAGAATAATTTATAAATCCATACTAAAATATAGTGACCTAATTTTTGTTGTGAATAACACAAAATTAAACACTAGGCTAAACCAATGTGTACATATTTCAAGTGGGTGAGGTTATTATTTATTTACATTGTAACTGTCAGCCAGTGAAATCACTAGATTACAGTCTGTCTGGAAATAAGGCCTTACATCCACTTGATGTTCATTGGCTGTACAACAAACAAATAATACAAACAAACAAAGAATGCATGCTTGAATAAAAAGGTTTTGACTTGTTTCTTGAGTGATGTTAATGTAGGATACACCTTTATTGCATTTGGAAGAGGGTTCCATAATTTTGTTGCCACAACAGAAAAAACCTTTTTGCCAATGGTGGTCAGTTGCATTACAGATTGAACTAAAATTGTGTTCATCTGAAGGGTGGCATGTTCTGACTGGCACATAACTAGTGAGCAAATCAGAAAGGTAAGACAGTGTCAAAGCGTTGCAATCTATTCTTTGTTTAATAAGGAGCCTGTGTAGATCAATAAATATTGACGTAGTGTGGTAAAATATCCTACTCTGTTTTGAATGTGCTTAAATTTTTCAAGATAAGACTTTTTACAGCCATATAACAGAGTTGCAGTAGACTAAGTGAGTAGTCGCATGGGTAAGTTGTTCAGCTGTTTTGATATTAATAAGAAAAAAATACATAGGGTTCTTCCTCTCATTATGCCTTATCCACATGTTGGTTTGGTTTTGATCAGGCAAACAAAATTTAAATTAGAGACCAGTAACCAACTCTGACCAATAAAACTTTCAATTCAAGGTCACTGTGATCTTGGGCTTTGACACAAGAACCCAAAAATAAATAGGGTTCTTCCTTTCATCATGTTCAGCCCATAAGCCAAGTTTAGTATCGATGGGGTAAGCCAAATTTAAAAACCAACTCTGGAAAATGTTTACGATCAAGGTCACTGTGACCTTGACATTTGTCCCAATGACCTCAAAATAAATAGAGTTCTTCTTCTCATCATGCCTAACCAACCTGCCAAGTTGGTTTTCAAGTGGCCAAGCTGAACTTTAATTACAGAGCAGAAACCAACACTGACAGAACTTCAAGTTCAAGGTCACTGTGACCTTGACCTTTGGCACAATGACCCCAAATAAATAGGGTTCTTCCTCTCATCATGCCAAGCTTGGTTCCAGTCAGCCAAGCAGAATTTTAGTGAGAGAGCAGAAACCAACTCCGTCTACAGGCAGATAGATGGATAGACGGATGGATGGACAGTCAGCTCCACAGCGAAAAAAAATTGTTGGGGGGGGGGGGGAGGGGGGGTTGATAAAAACAACAATAGTAATAATAAAGTTGTGTCAATTTGATGAGTAGCAACCAAAAACTTTAAGCAACCCTTAAAGGCCATGCGACTTTTTGATAGTCAACATGCTGTAGCTTTACAGTTACCTCTAGACAAGTCATGGCTACCTATAAAGACAGCCAAGACTTGCCAAGAAAAAACTGCCAAGATATTTCAAATGTAACTTGCAAGTCTATACAGAGACTGCAGGTGGGGGCATCTGCTTTGTTGCTGAAAAGTAATCTGAAGTCGGCATAAGGTTTTTAAGGATTAATGCAAAACAAAAATGCATTTACTTACGAGACATAATCCAAGAGTTTTAATGGTAATACTGGAATGTATAGATGCTGCCTGCAAATAAAAGAAAAATGTCTGACAGAGGCTTTGAACCAGCTGAATGCTGTAACTGTAACTTATACATGTACCAGCCTGTACAAATTATGAAGTTAGGCAGCCTGAAAAAAGGATACATTAATTTATTCAGGCAACCTATTATTCATGAAATGCTTTTTCTGATTTTGCAGTGATGGAGGGTCGGTGGGGGTGGGGGGGGGGGGGGGGGCAAGACAAAACAAAAGTAATAAAGTAGAACCCAGATCACAAGATTTTTCATTCAATTTCAAGGGATTAACCCTTTACTTAACATGAAAAGACAACACTTGTAAAAAAATTCTTGAATAACTAATTTTTTTCATTTTATGTCTCAAAAACATAGGTTATGACCCATCATTGGAACGAGCTCAATGAGATCGTTCCAATGAGGTGTCATAACCTATGTTTTTGAGACAAAAAATGAAAAAAATAATGAATAGTAATTGGCGATTTTTTATTTTACGTTGGGTAAAGGGTTAACGCTATAACATATATGCAATTAACAGGTCAAATTAGTACTGAAGATATGGTAAATGGTTTGATATTTGAAAATTATAATTTAACATTGATGTCAAAATTCCAACATTCAAGCAGCAGATATTTCCCATAAGGCAATTAGAAATTTAACCAATGCAACCTCATTGAACTCTGTCAAACACAACTGCATTGGTTCAATACCTAGTTGCATTATGGAAAAAGTTTAATTAACAAGATTAATTAATCGAGAGATGTCCGTTTCAGTGGGCTCTACAGGACTGATAGGTTTACCAGTGGTGGTGAAAAGTTTAACCCTTTACCCAACGCAGACAATATCAAAATTCATTATTTTAAATATAATTTTTTCCAATTTTTCAAAAAATTTCAACAAAATCATATCATGTGACCCCTCATTGGAACGACCTCGTTGCAATGAGGAGTCACATGATATGGTTTTGTCGAAATTCTTTGAAAAATAATATTTTTTCAACTACTGAATTTGCATATTACGCAGGCGGATGCGGCCGATTCGTTGGGAAAACGGTTAAGAGCAATCTAGAATACTGCAACTTGTTCCAATAAATCTTACCACTAAGCTGCTGACATGCTATGATGTAATATACTGTTGGGGGAGTGCAGTGGCTCAGTGGTTACGACACTGAACTTCAAACCGAGAGGTCCATGGTTTGAACCCCATGAAAGGTAACTGCATTGTGTCCATGGGCAAGACACTTAATCCTGATTGCCCATGTTGACGCACGGTGGCGATGTGTACTTATGCAGAAGCACCTGTCTTCAACCAATGCTAACCATCCTTGTGTGGAGTTAGCACTTTGGGGAGTCTGACAGTTGCTCGCCATTGCTCGGTGGCTCTCTCCTGGTACTCCGGCTTCCTCCACCCGTAAAACTGTCCAATGCAAGGTGACCCTGGCTGTTGAATGTGTTGTTAAACCCCAATAAATAAATATACTGTTGGAAATTTACACGCCAAATCATGCACAACTGACTATAAATGCTGATCAGTTACATATTTCTATTTATTACATGCCTATTATTTTTACTCCACTTCCATATTTACAAATCCATGGGAAACACGTGTTCCATATGGATTTCCATTGACATACTATTTTTCAAGCTGACAACATGGATCCATCAAAAAAACTAAACAAAGCCTCTGTCCTGGCCAATAAAAACACCGCATTCTGACCCAAATCAAATATATATTGGAAAATGTTTTTGGTCAAATCCACCAAAATGAACGAAATTAAACTTATTCTTTTAATGGGGAGTGATTTTATGACACTGAAGTTTTGATTTTAAAGAAAATATCTCTCATATAATGGCAACTAATTTCTTAAAAACACAAACAAATAACCCATTTGGTCACAGTTTTCATTCATATTTTTGTTTATACGTGGATCTGTCATGTGTTTTCCAATCACACCAGAGTTTTGGGGGGGGGGGGGGAGGATTTTTTATTTCAAGCCAATGTCAGAACTGCCAAATTCTACAAATAAGACCAAATTTTTCATGACGAATTTATAAAATGAAAATTATCAAAGAGACATGTAATAAATACCACTATGTGTCAATGTGATCGTCAATACAGTAATCATGCCATCACAGATGGATAGAACATAAGGCTGTGTCTCTAGTTCTATCCATCTGCACTGGCACTTGTGTCATACTGATAAACACATTCACAACATCATTCATACATCTGTGTATTTACCGAATATTTGCAACTAACAAATTAGCTATTTGCAGTACTGCCACTGTGGACTGGTCACTTTCCACAGGTGGGCAATATCTCCACGCTACATTAATTATAACTTTGCTGATGATTTTTATTACCTGGTAAATGCATTCGTAGACATCACTGCCCACACATGGATTACGTATGACCAGTCCATGGTGACTGTACTATAGTTAAAGAGGGTTTTATTACATGCCTGTTCTATGTAATTCCCATCTACAGCAACACCAAACCATGCGGAAAATAAAAATCTGTTCCACACACATGTGCAGAATGGAAATCTTTGACAGACTATTTTTAAATAGAAGAGACATTTCACTGTAATTTTCTACAAATGGTGCAACGCAATTACAATTTGAATCGATAGCGATAGCTGAAAATCGTCCCCTGAGTTCCAATGTGTTCTATGTGCCAGTAGGCACATAGAACACATTGGAATCAGGGGACAGAATAGTAACACAGGTTTCCCTTGCAAATTTGGCGGGTGATAAAATGTGTTCTTTTTGTTGATAGTTGACAAATGAATTGCTGAGTATCCTTCTAACAATTGTTTTTTGATGTGAAGGTGTGTAGTAAATACAGAATGACATGCATGTGTGAATGGGTTAATCGATATGGAACTTTCGCCATCATGGAAGGATAAAACTCGAGACTAGTGGCCTCTTGTTTTATCCTTCCACACTGGCACTCGTGCCATATCGATTAACCCATCCACAAGCATGTGTCATTCTGTGTATATACTAAACAAGGTTCCAGCAGCTGATTAGTAAGTGGATGCCAGGCTTTTTAAGGCCATTTCCATGCCATATTTAATGTTTTTCAAGGCTTCATTGAAGTAAAATTCAAGGTTTTTTAAGGTTATCGACTAAAAATCAAGAGTAAAGTAGCAGCGGAAGTTAAAAAATTTATAGTAATTTATATATTTTTTATACTTACCAATGACCCAGACATAGCTGGTGCTAACTCTTAAAATATAGGGCCAAACACAAATTTTGCCCCCCAATCCCCAAAATTTGCATCTAAAACTAAAGAAAACATGTCCTGAAAGGCCCTCCACACTTCGCCCCTATTGCGCATGCGCAGTGTCAAGGACGTTCCGAAATTGGCGCCATTAATCATTCTAATAACCAGTGCCTGGTAAGCGCTATGTACTCAGCGGGGAGGCAAGAGTTCCCAACTCCTGGGAGGGCCATCTCCGTCTGGGTCATTGGTAAGTATAAAAAATATATAAATTACTATAAATTTTTTAACATTTTTATACTGTACCAATGACCCAGACATAGCTGAATAGTAAAAAGGCTGGAGGGCCAAGGACATAGAGCAAAATGGAATACGCTCAATAAAATAAAATAGAGTCATCCCCTGTAGGGAAAAAAAAGTAATAGGCCTTACATGTATCTTTCTTATTTATGATAAATTAGAAAGATACAACACCTTCCAAAATTGAGCTTCATACATTCATGTACTCTATTAATATCCAATATAATCCTTATACTAATAATTTTTAAAGTAAGCCAATAAATAAAGTAAGTCTAGAGAATAGAGACTCTTATACTCCTAAAAGTGTCTGAGGATTGCATAATCATGTCCGTTGACATATGCAATATTCAAAAGCTATACTTTAAAAACTAAGACTTGAATGAATTTTAAAAACCTAAACTTCTCACTAAACAACCATCCCAATAACAGCTCAGAATTACTAACTCCGGAGGAGGTATCCCCTTGTTTTCATAGTAAAACAGGTGACCCAAGGGAACACCCTCCCCCCCCCCCCCCCTTTTTCTTGCCCTGGGTCAAATAGCCCAGAGCGAAGAGGGCAGCCGAACGGAGACACTGCCGAAACAGACAGCCTACCTAGCTATAGTAGCAACTGTTAAGTGAATGACATTCTGAGCAGTAGATAATAGACCTAACAATAGAGGCCTCCAGAAATGGACTCGATATTTCTAAGATAAAATTCATGAATGTGGATGGCTGAGCGCAATGAGCGGCCTTCAAAAATCTATAATAGCGACACTATTAAAGTAAGCCCAGGAAGTAGAAGAACTCTTACTTCATGAGCCGAAAACTTAAGCACAACTGCTAAGTCAATGATATACCATAAGCAGTACCGATAGTTAATAGAATCCATTAACAATAAAATGGAGCGTAACGTCCTTCTACTAGACATCAAAGACAGAAGAAGCTTACGCCCTTTGTAATAAACAGATATCTGTTTATAAATACAAAAACTGTACCCGGAAAGAGTAAAGGCCTATGCCCATACGAAGACGGAAGGACCTTAAAATAATAGGTTCCGGATAATAGGAGCCTAACTCTTATGCAACAATCCAACCTAAATAGTAACGGAAGTATTGATTCCGAAACTATGAAAGTGAAAATCATCCATCGATAGTGCATGAAACTCACTGACTCTACAGTAAAAGAGAAACCAACAGAATTACTGTCTAAAAGGTCAGAATTTGAAAACTACTGTTTCCAGAGGCTCAAATGATTACTTAGCTAAATAAGAACCGAAGTTAAAATCCGTATAGGAATTTAATCTAAAGATTCTAAGTCTATTTATCAAAAAGTTACTAACTGACTTAGATAAAGAGACAAAAGACTCAATTGTAAACTATCGTAGAGTGCATAGGTATGAGGTAACATAAACCTATAACCTAAATAATAACAGGCTGCAGTAGATCTTGTGAAACAAGTATACTAAAAAATAGCAATGAGTAGTATGGAGGGATCAACAATATGAACATAATGATCCCTACACCACGACGGAAGAGCCTCCACTTTAGCCGCATAGAATAGCGAAGAAGAGGATCTCCTATAGTAAGAAATCGCGTCCAAAGCTCGTCCAGTACAGTGCTTACAATGCAATACGGACCACACAACGGAATACATGAAGGTTGCGACCTTGCTGGTTGTGATAAAGATGACACGATTTACCCAGTGAAAAAGATCCTCACATAGAGGAAGATTTCACGTTAAGACCCACAGTAGACAAGAGAGTAAATTACTCATGATCTCTGTGAAGATAGAGATGCTATCAACAGAAATGTATTGTGGTTGTTTATCTTAGCAATACCTGCTAAAACAACAGCGCCGGAGGATACGCGTATCCTATCATTCCGTCCTATAGATCAATAGAGCGTTAACAATATTAGGTCAGAGATCTGGACAAGCTAACACATACGTCTGCAATTGATTAGCAAGCTGTGTCATAAATAAATCATCATTGGGCGCTCCCACAGATAGCAAATCTGATTGAATACTTGTTTGTTGAGAGTCCATTCTGACAGCAACAAGCGACCCGTAAGAGAACGGGAGTCCGATAAAACAATCAGACGACCCGGAATATGACGGACCAAAACTGAACTTGGTGTACTATAACCAACAGACGGATTCTTTCCATTAAATTTAATAACGGAAACGAAAGAGTGCCTCCCTGGTTCCGGAGATACGCCACTACTGTCGAATTAAAGGACAGGAATTTGGGCCTGCGTTTCTGAATAATGTTCATGCAATGACATAAAGCAAGCCTAAAAAACATTATTCCGCGGAAGTTAAACTGATTGCTAAAAGACTGCGGAACCCAAAGACCCTGGCACTTCGAATCCGTAGGGATCAGTATTATATCCCAATCTGTTTGACTGGCAACCGTCATAACAGCCACACTCGGGTCCGGCAACTGCGGCGGCACTCTCTGAGTCAACCACCAAATGTTTGCCCCAGTCTGAATCTCTTGTAACACTAGATAGACAAGAGAACGTATAAATCGAGCAATTCATGGATTGCCGAAAAGTTGCCGTCGAAGAGAAGCTCCTCCGAGAACGAAGCGACTCTGAGAGAGTTCTTAACCTTACTATCCACGCGTGTGGAAGTAGCTAGGGCTACGTCACGTCTAACTAACTCCAATCAGCCACTGAAGGGCGGAGTTATACGTGAACAAACTACTGCCCTCAAAAGAAATTACATTGAGAATAATATCCCGTAAATCTTTTCTTGAAGACGTAATGATAACGCCTCAGTAAGGCGGATTACGTATAATAAAACGTCTAAGTTAAGTCTACTATACATAATGTCGTTCCCAACATTGAAATTGGAAAAGACATAAACGGCGAAAAAGAATATATGCAGTCTTTAATCACACCGTCTAGACGCATATGAACTCTCGGTATGCCCTGCTCTGCCAAAATAAACTATTTGTATAAATGATAAAATGGCAGAAATGAGCAACGCGGACAAGAAACTAAACTATCATGCTTAGTAGCAGGCTTGTATATATATATATATATAGCGTCGAAAAATAAAACACATGTTGTAATGACAATATTGGACTGCGTCGGTAAGTCAGGGACAATGTCCCTGAACCGATCAAAAAATCCGAGTCCAATGACGCTATAAGTCTCTTATCCAAGATCGCAGCAATGAAGTCCGAAATAATAATCACTGGAAGATAATGCCAGAAGATATGAAAGGCATCTTCCGATACTACTAAAGGGAAAACTCAAAATCTTTCGAATCCCTTTCGCCATCCTGTCGGACCCTATAAAGCGTTCGGTCGTCCGTAGCTGATGCAACCGCGGACCGCACCGACCCAGCGCCGTCGGATAATTCCTGATTCGACCGAGAAACTGTCAATTGCTGGGATGCTGCGAAACAACTGTGCTAACTCGGATAGCACGTCCGTCACTGAGGCCTGAGGAGAAGCGGTCTTACGATGCATTGCCGCTGGAAGCTCCATGATCGTTACCCCGTGCATACTTCCAATATGCGAGCGAACGGAGTGTATAGGCCTCGTGTCCCTTGGCTACCGGATGGCGCGACCTATTCGCCGTGGAATCACTGAATGCCGAAACTGATCGGATACTCGAGGTCACGTAGCCAATGTGCGGTCGTGTGCCCTGCTGTGAGGATGAGGAAGCATTAAAGACAGTCTCTCGGACTGTCAATATAACGGAGCGTCCCGACCAACGGACATATGCTCCGAATGTAAAATATCTGAACCACAACATGCGGTCCCCTATGTTGTTGGGCGAGAGAGGGACCTCTCTCGCTCACAGCCCGGACGGACCTGGACAAGCCAGGAACCGGACTAACAGGCTTCCTCCGATCTGTCCTCAATCTGCCGTCACTGGGTGAGTACTAAAGTAATTAAAGTGCTCGCATCACCCAAATCTCCTTCCTAGACCGCAACGGACGAACCCGGCAGCCGAACCATTCGATGAATGTACGCTACACCGGGTGAGCTAGCGAATGTCACTCCGTAGGCGATAGACATATTCCATGAGCACTTATTGCCGCTAACTCTTCATTAACTATGACGACAGAGGCACACTTTTGAAAGACATCTCCATAACTCTTCGAACAAGAAACCAGAAATGCTTGGATAGTAAGCATAAAATAATAATATATATAGCGTCGTTCAATAATTCGAAAGTTTGTGTGACATTATTGGACTATGTCAGAACTGAGGGACGATGTCCCTGAACCGAACCAAAAATTTCAAAGTCCACCGACGCTATCAGTTTCTTATCCGGCATCGCAGCATTCTGGTCCGACGAAAGAAGCTGTAGAAGACCAAGTCAGATGACATACACAACAGCATATGTTGTTCCGAAAGGGAAAGCTCGAAATCCTCCGAATCCCTTTCGGTATCCCGTCGGACCGGGTGAAACTTTCGGACGTCCGTACCCGCTTCCGCGGAGCGTCCCGACCCAGCATCGTCGGATAAAATATATGCGACAGATTCAGTTGATGCTGGGATGCTGCGATAAACTGTGCTATTAAGGAAAGCACGTCCGTTCCCGAGGCCTGTGCAGTAGCGGTCTTACGAAGCATTGCCGCCGGAAGCTCCGTGTACGTTGACTCCCGCACACTTCCTATGCGAACGTCCGGAGTCTACAGGCCTCGTGTCCCTGGCTACCGGATGGTGTGACCTGGTCGCCGAAGAATCCTTGATCGGCGAAGCTGGTAATATATCGGCGGTCACGCAGCCAAGGTGCAGTCGTGTGCGCTGACGAGAAGAGGAAGCCTTAGCAGTCTCAGCGGACTGCCTATACAACGGAGCGTCCCGAGCGACGGACGTATGCTCCGCTTGCGACACATTTTGTACCACAACATCTGGGGCCAGATGTTGTTGAACGAGAGAGGGGCCTCTCTCGCTTGCCGTCCGGATGGACCGGAACAAGCTATGAACCGGACTAAAAGGCTTCCTGCGTTCTCCCTCCGATCCGCCGTCACTGGGTGTGCATTAAGTTAATTTATAGTGCTCGCATCACCCCAAAATTCCTTGTAGACCGCAACGGACGAACCCGGCTGCCGAACCATTCGGTGAATGGACGCTACACCGGGCGAGCTAGCGGACGTCAAAGGCCGTCGAACCTACTAGGGTCCTCTTAGGCAATTGGCGTATTTACATGAGCACTTTTCCGCTAGCCCTTCATTAATTGTGACGACGGAGGCACAATGTTGGAAGACATCACAGATACATCACCCTAATCTTGATCGTCTGAAATAGAAATTGATAAACTAGAGTGACCCTGCGGGGAAAGGACCGGAGTGTCCAAATCCCCAACAACATACCGTGACATACGCTTCCCATATTGTCATCGAAATCATACGATACAGAACAGGAGTTAATGCGAGTACACTGACCACATATAGAATGATAATAAAGTCAGAGGAAGACTTCCTCTTAAAACAATTGATCAATATCCTTTCAATGTGAAAAGAAAACAAGTCCTGGTACTCGCACTAACCCCTGGCAATCAAAATACATAATAATAATATGATCCATTAATATAGAAAAAATAACTGAAATCAAAATATTTTGAAAAAATATTTTTTCAGAACAGCCCAAGTTTCTGAAAAGTAACGTTGAGCCCCAATGGATCCCAAGCCGAAGTGTGGACAAAAATTTTAAAAATATTTTAAACAATTTATTCAACACTTACGAACAATAATAATGTATCTAGTTATGATTAAAATAACATAAAGATATTATTTTTTAGAAATCCCCCCTCACACAGAGGGCTGTTGTAAATGTAAACAATGAGTGTAAAAACACTAAAATAAGACTCCAGGCACCCAGGCCCGAAATCAGTTACCAAAAATACACTATCTGATGCAAAACAGAGACTTCCAGGGAAGAAACTGCAGAACATCAGATGGTAGATGCAGAACACAACGCCTAACCACCCGTAGGTGAAGACGTAAACATGGGGAAAGAACAGAATTCATTCTGTTATACAGCTAAAACTCCCAAGAAATTTTAGTAATAATAATTACAGAAACTATGCCAAAAGCATGGGAGAATAGCAAGGGGGAACTTAAAGGACAGGGAGAGAGGAAAACACATAAAAAAACAGTGTAACTAAATAATCAGAATGACAACAAAATGGCTGCTGCCTTGAAAATAGGTAACTTAACATAATTTCATTAAAAAATTTTAAGTTACAGCCCTGATAATATTCTGTCACACATTCTTTTCCTCTCCTCCTTCTCTATCCTCCTTAGAATCACCATTTCACTAATATTTATGTGTCTGGCATCATTTAAACTGAGATTTAAAAGCACAAAGATCAGTCAGATGTTAACTGATGAAGGGCCAAACTTAGAATGATTAATGGCGCCAATTTCGGAACGTCCTTGACACTGCGCATGCGCAGTAGGGGCGAAGTGTGGAGGGCCTTTCAGGACATGTTTTCTTTAGTTTTAGATGCAAATTTTGGGGATTGGGGGGCAAAATTTGTGTTTGGCCCTATATTTTAAGAGTTAGCACCAGCTATGTCTGGGTCATTGGTACAGTATAAAAGTTAAAAAATTTATAGTAATTTATATATTTTTTATACTTACCAATGACCCAGACATAGCTGGTGCTAACTCTTAAAATATAGGGCCAAACACAAATTTTGCCCCCCAATCCCCAAAATTTGCATCTAAAACTAAAGAAAACATGTCCTGAAAGGCCCTCCACACCTCGCCCCCACTGCGCATGCGCAGTGTCCAGGACGTTCCGAAATTGGCGCCATTTATCATTCTAATAACCAGTGCCTGGTAAGCGCTATGTACTCAGCGGGGAGGCAAGAGTTCCCAACTCCTGGGAGGGCCATCCCCGTCTGGGTCATTGGTAAGTATAAAAAATATATAAATTACTATAAATTTTTTAACATTTTTATACTGTACCAATGACCCAGACATAGCTGAATAGTAAAAAGGCTGGAGGGCCAAGGACATAGAGCAAAATGGAATACGCTCAATAAAATAAAATAGAGTCATCCCCTGTAGGGAAAAGAAGTAATAGGCCTTACATGTATCTTTCTTATTTAAGATAAATTAGAAAGATACAACACCTTCCAAAAATTGAGCTTCATACATCCATGTACTCTATTAATATCCAATAATCCTTATACTAATAATTTTTAAAGTAAGCCAATAATAAAGTAAGTCTAGAGAATAGAGACTCTTATACTCCTAAAAGTGTGTGAGAATTGCATAATCATGTCCGTTGACATATGCAATATTCAAAAGCTATACTTTAAAAACTAAGACTTGAATGAATTTTATAACTTAAACTTCTCACTAAACAACCATCCCAATAACAGCTCAGAATTACTAACTCCGGAGGAGGTATCCCCTTGTTTTCATAGTAAAAACAGGTGACCCAAGGGAACACCCTCCCCCCCCCCTTTTTCTTGCCCTGGGTCAAATAGCCCAGAGCGAAGAGGGCAGCCGAACGGAGACACTGCCGAAACAGACAGCCTACCTAGCTATAGTAGCAACTGTTAAGTGAATGACATTCTGAGCAGTAGATAATAGACCTAACAATAGAGGCCTCCAGAAATGGACTCGATAATTCTGAGATAAAATTCATGAATGGATGGCTGAGCGCAATGAGCAGCCTTCAAAAATCTATAATAGCAACACTATTAATGTAAGCCCAAGAAGTAGAAGAACTCTTACTTCAAGAGCCGAAATCTTAAGCACAACTGCTAAGCCAATGATATACCAAAAGCAGTACGCTAGTTAATAGAATCGATTAACAATAAAATGGAGCGTAACGTCCTTCTACTAGACATCAAAGACAGAAGAAGCTTACGCCCTTGTAATAAACAGATATCTGTTTATAAATACATAAACTGTACCCGGAAAGAGTAAAGGCCTATGCCCATACGAAGACGGAAGGACCTTAAAATAATAGGTTCCGGATAATAGGAGCCTAACTCTTATGCAACAATCCAACCTAAATAGTAACGGAAGTATTGATTCCGAAACTATGAAAGTGAAAATCATCCATCGATAGTGCATGAAACTCACTGACTCTACAGTAAAAGAGAAACCAACAGAATTACTGTCTAAAAGGTCAGAATTTGAAAACTACTGTTTCCAGAGGCTCAAATGATTACTTAGCTAAATAAGAACCGAAGTTAAAATCCGTATAGGAATTTAATCTAAAGATTCTAAGTCTATTTATGAAAAAGTTACTAACTGACTTAGATAAAGAGACAAAAGACTCAATTGTAAACTATCGTAGAGTGCATAGGTATGAGGTAACATAAACCTATAACCTAAATAACAACAGGCTGCAGTAGATCTTGTGAAACAAGTATACTAAAAACTAGCAATGCGTAGTATGGAGGGATCAACCATATGAACATAATGATCCCTACACCACGACGGAAGAGCCTCCACTTTAGTCGCATAGAATAGCGAAGAAGAGGATCTCCTATAGTAAGAAATCGCGTCCAAAGCTCGTCCAGTACAGTGCTTACAATGCAATACGGACCACACAACGGAATACATGAAGGTTGCGACCTTGCTGGTTGTGATAAAGATGACACGATTTACCCAGTGAAAAAAGATCCTCACATAGAGGAAGATTTCACGTTAAGATCCACAGTAGACAAGAGAGTAAATTACTCATGATCTCTGTGAAGATAGAGATGCTATCAACAGAAATGTATTGTGGTTGTTTATCTTAGCAATACCTGCTAAAACAACAGCGCCGGAGGATACGCGTATCCTATCATTGCGTCCTATAGATCAATAGAGCGTTAACAGTATTAGCTCAGAGATCTGGACAAGCCAACACATACGTCTGCAATTGATTAGCAAGCTGTGTCATAATAAAACATCATTGGGCGCTCCCATAGATAGCAAATCTGATTAAATACTTGTTTGTTGAGAGTCCATTCTGACAGCAACAAGCGACCCGTAAGAGAACGGGAGTGCGATAAAACAATCAGACGACCCCGAATATGACGGACCAAAACTGAACTTGGTGTACTATAACCAACAGACGGATTCTTTCCATTAAATTGAATAACGGAAACGAAAGAGTGCCTCCCTGGTTCCGGAGATACGCCACTACTGTCGAATTAAAGGACAGGAATTTGGGCATGCATTTCTGAATAATGTTCATGCAATGACATAAAGCAAGCCTAAAAAACATTATTCCGCGGAAGTTAAACTGATAGCTAAAAGACTGCGGAACCCAAAGACCCTGGCACTTCGAATCCGTAGGGATCAGTATATATCCCAATCTGTTTGACTGGCAACCGTCATAACAGCCACACTAGGGTCCGGCAACTGCGGCGGCACTCTCTGAGTCAACCACCGAATGTTTGCCCCAGTCTGAATCTCTTGTAACAGTAGATAGACAAGAGAATGTATAAACCAAGCAATTCATGGATTGCCGGAAAGTTGCCGTCGAAGAGAAGCTCCTCCGAGAACGAAGCGACTCTGAGAGAGTTCTTAACCTACTATCCACGCGTGGATGTAGCTAGGGCTGCATCACGTCTAAACACTCCAATCAGCCACTGAAGGGCGGAGTTATACGTGAACAAAATACTGCCCTCAAAAGAAATTACATTGAGAATAATATCCCGTAAATCTTTTCTTGAAGACGTAATGATAACGCCTCAGTAAGGCGGATTACGTATAATAAAGCGTCTAAGTTAAGTCTACTATACATAATGTCGTTCCCAATATTGAAATTGGAAAAGACATAAACGGCGAAAAAGAATATATGCAGTCTTTAATCACACCGTCTAGACGCATATGAACTCTCGGTTTGCCCTGCTCTGCCAAAATAAACTATATGTAAAAAAGATAAAATGGCAGAAATGAGCCACGCGGACAAGAAACTAAACTATCATGCTTAATAGCAGGCTTGTATATATATATATAATATATAGCGTCGAAAAATAAAACACATGTTGTAATGACAATATTGGACTGCGTCGGTAAGTCAGGGACAAAGTCCCTGTACCGATCGAAAAATCCGAGTCCAATGACGCTATAAGTCTCTTATCCAAGATCGCAGCAATGAAGTCCGAAAAATAATCACTGGAAGAAATGCCAGAAGATATGAAAGGCATCTTCCGATACTACTAAAGGGAAAACTCGAAATCTTTCGAATCCCTTTCGCCATCCTGTCGGACCCTATAAAGCGTTCGGTCGTCCGTAGCTTGATGCAACCGCGGACCGCACCGACCCAGCGCCGTCGGATAATTCCTGATTCGACCGAGAAACCGTCAATTGCTGGGATGCTGCGAAACAACTGTGCTAACTCGGATAGCACGTCCGTCACCGAGGCCTGAGGAGCAGCGGTCTTACGATGCATTGCCGCAGGAAGCTCCGAGATCGTTACCCCGTGCATACTTCCAATATGCGAGCGAACGGAGTGTATAGGCCTCGTGTCCCTTGGCTACCGGATGGCGCGACCTATTCGCTGTGGAATCACTGAATGCCGAAACTGATCGGATACTCGAGGTCACGTAGCCAATGTGCGGTCGTGTGCCCTGCTGTGAGGATGAGGAAGCATTAAAGACAGTCTCTCGGACTGTCAATATAACGGAGCGTTCCGAGCAACGGACATATGCTCCGAATGTAAAATATCTGAACCACAACATGCGGTCCCCTATGTTGTTGGCTTCCTCCGATCTGTCCTCAATCTGCCGTCACTGGGTGAGTACTAAAGTAATTAAAGTGCTCGCATCACCCAAATCTCCTTCCTAGACCGCAACGGACGAACCCGGCAGCCGAACCATTCGATGAATGTATGCTACACCGGGTGAGCTAGCGAATGTCATTCCGTAAGCGATAGACATATTCCATGAGCACTTATTGCCGCTAACTCTTCATTAACTATGACGACAGAGGCACACTTTTGAAAGACATCTCCATAACTCTTCGAACAAGAAACCAGAAATGCTTGGATAGCAAGCATAAAATAATAATATATATAGCGTCGTTCAATAATTCGAAAGTTTGTGTGACATTATTGGATTATGTCGGAACTGAGGGACGATGTCCCTGAACCGAACCAAAAATTTCTAAGTCCACCGACGCTATCAGTTTCTTATCCGGCATCGCAGCATATGTTGTTCCGAAAGGGAAAGCTTGAAATCCACCGAATCCCTTTCGGTATCCCGTCGGACCGGATGAAACTTTCGGACGTCCGTACCCGCTTCCGCGGAGCGTCCCGACCCAGCATCGTCGGATAAAATATATGCGACAGATTCAGTTGATGCTGGGATGCTGCGATAAACTGTGCTATTAAGGAAAGCACGTCCGTTCCCGAGGCCTGTGCCGTAGCGGACTTACGATGCATTGCCGCTGGAAGCTCCGTGTACGTTGACTCCCGCACACTTCCTATGCGAACGTCCGGAGTCTGCAGGCCTCGAGTCCCCGGCTACCGACCCAGCGCTGTCGGATAATTCTCGATCCGACACCGTTTCTGTCGGCTGCTGGGATGCTGCGATAAGCTGTGCTATGTGCACAAGAATGTCCGGCGTCGAGACCTGCGGAGGCGCAGTCTATCGCTGCTTCGCCGAGGGCAGCTCCGCATCAGATGGCTCCCGCATACTTTTCCTATGCGAACGTCCGGAGTCCATCGGTCTCGAATCCCTGGCTGCCGGATGGTGTGACCTGGTCGCCGAAGAATCCTTGATCGGCGAAGCTGGTAATATATCGGCGGTCACGCAGCCAAGGTGCGGTCGTGTGCGCTGATGAGAAGAGGAAGCCTTAGCAGTCTCAGCGGACTGCCTATACAACGGAGCGTCCCGAGCGACGGACGTATGCTCCGCTAACAACACATTTGTACCACAACATCTGGGGCCAGATGTTGTTGAACGAGAGAGGGGCCTCTCTCGCTTGCCGTCCGGATGGACCGGAACGAGCTATGAACCGGACTAAAAGGCTTCCTCCGTTCTCCCTCCGATCCGCCGTCACTGGGTGTGCATTAAGTTAATTTTATAGTGCTCGCATCACCCCAAAATTCCTTCTAGACCGCAACGGACGAACCCGGCTGCCGAACCATTCGGTGAATGGACGCTACACCGGGCGAGCTAGCGGACGTCAAAGGCCGTCGAACCTACTAGGGTCCTCTTAGGCAATTGGCGTATTACATGAGCACTTTTCCGCTAGCCCTTCATTAATTGTGACGACGGAGGCACACTGTTGGAAGACATCACAGATACATCACCCTAATCTTGATCGTCTGAAATAGAAATTGATAAAGTAGAGTGACCCTGCGGGGAAAGGACCGGAGTGTCCAAATCCCCAACAACATACCGTGACATACGCTTCCCATATTGTCATCGAAATCATACGATACAGAACAGGAGTTAATGCGAGTACACTGACCACATATAGAATGATAATAAGGTCAGAGGAAGACTTCCTCCTAAAACAATTGATCAATATCCTTTCAATGAGAAAAGAAAACAAGTCCTGGTACTCGCACTAACCCCTGGCAATCAAATACATAATAATAATATGATCCATTAATATAGAAAAAATAATTAAAATCAAAATATTTTGAAAAAATATTTTTTCAGAACAGCCCAAGTTTCTGAAAAGTAACGTTGAGCCCCAATGGATCCCAAGCCTAAGTGTGGACAAAAATTTTAAAAATATTTTAAACAATTTATTCAACACTTACGAACAATAATAATGTATCTAGTTATGATTAAAATAACATAAAGATATTATTATTTAGAAATCCCCCCCTCACACAGAGGGCTGTTGTAAATGTAAACAATGAGTGTAAAAACACTAAAATAAGACTCCAGGCACCCAGGCCCGAAATCAGTTACCAAAAATACACCATCTGATGCAAAACAGAGACTTCCAGGGAAGAAACTGCAGAACATCAGATGGTAGATGCAGAACACAACGCCTAACCACCCGTAGGTGAAGACGTAAACATGGGGAAAGAACAGAATTCATTCTGTTATTAAGCTAAAACTCCCAAGAAATTTTAGTAATAATAATTACAGAAACTATGCCAAAAGCATGGGAGAATAGCAAGGGGGAACTTAAAGGACAGGGAGAGAGGAAAAACACTTGAAAAAACAGTGTAACTAAATAATCAGAATGACAACAAAATGGCTGCTGCCTTGAAAATAGGTAACTTAACATAATTTCATTAAAAAATTTTAAGTTACAGCCCTGATAATATTCTGTCACACATTCTTTTCCTCTCCTCCTTTTCTATCCTCCTTAGAATCACCATTTCACTAATATTTATGTGTCTGGCATCATTTAAACTGAGATTTAAAAGCACAAAGATCAGTCAGATGTTAACTGATGAAGGGCCAAACTTAGAATGATAAATGGCGCCAATTTCGGAACGTCCTGGACACTGCGCATGCGCAGTGGGGGCGAGGTGTGGAGGGCCTTTCAGGACATGTTTTCTTTAGTTTTAGATGCAAATTTTGGGGATTGGGGGGCAAAATTTGTGTTTGGCCCTATATTTTAAGAGTTAGCACCAGCTATGTCTGGGTCATTGGTACAGTATAAAAATATATAAGTTGTAGGATAATCAAAGGAAAATTTTGATGGTTTTTATATTTTGAAAGATTGTTTTCATGATTTTCCAGGCCACTTTTGGAGTTTTAGGGAAATTCAATGACTTTCCAGGCCTTGAAAAATGATTTTCAAATTCAAGGCTTTTCAAGGTTTTTCAAGGCCAGCAGGATCCCTGCTAAAACTGAAGTCTTGACATACCATTCTAATGGATAAAGCAGAGCAGATGCTGCATGAATACAGGATGTTATACGACTCAGTTTCTTTGAGGTAATTATTATCCGTCGCTCATGTAACATACTGAAAATAGAGAAGAACAACATAATTTGCTCACTAAAATTAAAACAACAATAGTATGATAAATAAATGGACAGATAATATTCTTATGTACAGTATTGGAAAGTGGACTACAAACAAAATATGACAGATGTATTCACCACACAACAGTTTTTAGTTGGGGCACCCCCGTCAACAGTTTTTAGTTAGCTTCCCTGTAGTATCAATGAACACATTCAAGATGTTAACAGAATAAAAAAAAGTTTCCATTTCTGTTATGTTCATTATAACAAATAAATTGGGAGACACTGTAAATAGTGGATAATATATATATAATTATTCAATTAACAGGAGTATTCAATTAACAGAGATTGTGTAACTTTCCTACATTCTATAGATAAACTTAGCATTTATTCTATTATATCTTGTTTGACAGAGCTCCATGAGCTCTGTCAAACAAGATATAATAGATTAAATGCCTGTATTGGATGTACCAAGGCCAAATAGGTCTATAAACAAAGGAACATATGGGACAATCGGGTAATTTCTCGACAGGTTACAAGATTTTTATTCAATTAACAGGAATTTACTCTATAACCTATATTCAGTCAACAGGTCAAATTTGTACTGGAGGTATGGTACATGATTTTGTGCTGGGAAATTATTTTCAATTAACAGGGTTATTCAGTTAAAGGATATCCATTGAAGTGGGCTCCACTGTACTTTCATATACAATGAAGGTTTTAATGAAGAAATTATCAGCATTTTCATGTGTACAACAATCTCTCAAAACAATGCAAGGAAAGCAATTGCACATGACACACATTAGAGAGAATTTAGTGACATAATGAATTTGGATATGTTCATGCTGTAAAGTCTGTAATTATTGTTGATACATACAGATTATCACCACAGTGTGCGTCTCTGGGAATTCAGATCAAGTCGAGTTGTGGGGACAGAACAGTATTTCGACGAGCCTGTTAGGGCGAGTCGAAATGCAATTCTGTGCCTACAACGAGACTTGATCAGAATTTCCGGAGGCACACACTGTGGTGATGATAAATTTTCTCACAATATTCACCACAAAATGTGTTATAAAACTATTTTAAGAGGAACTTTTTCATTTGCCTCATCAATGGAATTTGATGGAAATTTAAAAATAGAATAGCGTTCATTGATCTCCGTATTGAGGTCAGGGATGATGTTACACTTCAGAGAAAATTACATCACTGGGATTCACTTTACTGAATACTGTCTTGCGAAGTGGAGCAACTGTGTGTTTCGTCAATGTGAATTTGGTTGTTACTTTTGCAATAATTACTGGTGAATTAAATATCCCTCTTGGTGTAAAGGTTTATTATATTTTAAAATATGCCGTTCATTATTTATTGAGGTGGAGTTTTCCACATTTCATAGTGCGCATAATTTAACTATTCGTTGAGTTAACTTTCCCAGTGATATATTAGCATGCCGTGCATAATAAATACGTTACAGGGTGTTTAGTAGGCAGATACAGTGTCATATATGGCTTAGAGAAAACAATATTAGGTTCGGCTTCGCCTCACCTAATATAGTTTTCTCTGAAGGGAAAAACGCTAAGCGATCGAAAAATGATATTAATGTCGTTGTTTTGGTTACAGCAGAATCACACGCTTGTATCAGGGGCTCTTGATACGGATTCGGAACAAGGGCCCAGATACATTAAACTTTAGTTGCGTAACAGTGCAAAAATGTCCCGATTGTGAGATAAAGTATAAATTCAACATAAATATGCCACAAATCAATCTCATATATCCAGACATGCACAAATGGATGTTTAAATAAAATTTTATATAGGAACAAGCCATTGATATAAGGCTCCTTTTGAGAAAATTTTAGTTCTTCGTAGCCATTTTGGCAGCTGTCTTGGATTTTCTCAGAATGGACACTTTTTTATTTACTTATATATTTATTGTTGTTTAAGGTCACATATTTCTGCATAATGGCTAATCATGACCATGATTATGGATGGAGGAAGCCGGAGTACCAGGAGAGAATCACCAAGCAACGGCGAGCAACTGTCAGCTCCACAAAATATACTAACTCCACACAAGCAGGGTTAGCATTGGTTGAAGACAAGTGCACCACTGACGTGCAGTATGCCTTAGTACACAACGTCACTGTGCCCCCACGTGGGCAATGGGGGTGAAGTGTCTTGCCCAAGGACACAACGCAGTTGCCGCAGGTGGGATTTAAACTGAGGACCTCTCGGCGTGCAGCCTGAATCTCTACCTACTGAGCTACCATGCCCCCAGACACTTTTTTTAATCCATTTAAAATTTCATATGTGTTTAAGGACACTCAAAGGAAGCTGACTTTGTTGGGGATGTGGAGTAGAGGGGTGCTTAGTAGGCGCCACTAACTCCTCTACTAATGGACAAATTCTGAAGTTTTATGGCAGAAAAAAAGTATTAAATATGTTCCTCAGAAAAATCAGTATTTGATAAAGCAAAGAATCTTCTATGTACAGCACTTGGATAGTAATATAGTGATGTGGATGAACATACAATTCAATTGCTTAATTACATATCAAAAGTTTGCTTCTAAAAATGAAGGGAAAGGATTGGCCAAAGCTTCCAAGGAATTAAAGATATAAATCCCAAGAGTAGCATTTATAGGCTTTTTGTCCAAAGCTTCCAAGGAATGAAAGATATAATCCCAAGAGTAGTATTTATAGGCTTTTTGTCCAATACCCAAGCTGTGGCACAAAAGATTGGGTCTTGAAGGAAGACTGAAAAGTCCAGACATCAATTCTTGAATAGTTTCCTTATCCTGATGAGTATTTACCAAGAATGAATGACTATTTCCCATAATTTTCGATGATTGCATCACCATATCCAGGTTGAATTTGAACACCTAAATTTCTATCATTTTCAAGGTTTTAACCCTTGAAGGCCTATTACCGAGTTTTACGACCTAAGAACAGGTGCCCCTAACATGCCATCATAAGGAAATCCTGCTAACAAGACAAATTACCTAGGCAGTGGTTTCTAGTCAAGTTCTGGCTGCCTTAATAGGCAGCCAAGACATGACTAGAAATCACTGCTAAGCTACTGGATGTTTACAGGCTGTGGTCAGATGTGAATTCAAGACAATTGTCAAGGCGCTTAAGGGTTAAATAATACTATTGTCCCAAAGATACATTACCACCAAATAAATTAAATTAACACAGGCATCTGCAAAATGATTTATTCATATTAAAATTATGTAATGAGATCCAATTAGTAACTCAAGATACATAACATTTGGTCAAACAGAAAAACAAACAGGCAGGCAAATGAACATGAGGACAGCCAGGATGTGTCAAAAAGCATCCATGGGTATTGAAAACCCCTTCAGATAAGAAAAAAATAACTTTGCTCTGATTGGCCAGTTCTGTTGCTTATCAAGTAATAACATCAGAAATAACATTTGCATTCTTCAAATTACATCTCAAAATTTATTTAAAAATGTATAACTTCAGAACTCAAAATCAAATTACCTGGCAAATATCGTCATCATATTTACAGGGTCTAAGGCATTATAATATTCTGTTAAATTTCTCTGAAAAGAAAAGTAAATTTTCTTATCACTCTGAAAGTCAAAAAGATATAACACTACTTTTGATCACTGGAGTTATCCATCAACATGGTACCCCACCACTTCAGAAACTGATTCAGCCACTTACAATTGACCTTTTCGGGCAGAATTCATGGATTTTCAAAGCCATTTTGAAACCAAATCCAAGAACTTGCTTGGAGGACCTTTGGTAATGTAAAAACGGTAAACCTATCAATAAGCACCTCTCACTAAAATTTACTTGACGGATCTGAAAATTTTCCAAAACTTCAGTCTGTGTTGACCGCAAAAGCTGAAAATATGAGTTGGACATTGTTCCAAGTGGACAATTCCTACCAGTATTTACTATTTAGTTATAAATAAATTTATTCCAAAGATTTATTTTTTTATTTATTTATTAAGGTTTAACATCACTTTAACAGTTCTCTCTGGGTTCTACAGCTCCCTCACATGTAAAACAGTACTCCTTCCAAGACAGCAATACTCTTGTCACCAAAATCTGAGAAATCCTGGGATTATCCTGCCGATCATTAAAAAAAACATATAGAGTGGGACCCTGCTAATTGAATAGCCACTTTGCCAATGAAAATTATTCAATTAACAGGTGTTTTCAATTAACACGGATTGTGTCACTTTCCTGTATTCTGGAGATTAACTTTACATTTATTCTATTATACCTTGTTTGACAGAGCTCTATGAGCTCTGTCAAACAAGATATAATGGATTAAATGCCTGTATTGGATTACTGAGGTCAAATAGGTCTATAAATAAAGGAAAATTGGGGAGAGTCAGGGTAATTTCTTGACAGGTTACAAGATTTTTTATTCAATTGACAGTAGTTTACTCTATAACCTATATTCAATTAACAGGTCAAATTTGTACTGGAGGTATGATAAATGGTTTTGTGTTGAAATTATATTCAATTAACAGGGTTATTCAGTTAAGAGATATCCAATTGAGTGGACTCCACTATATCTGTAAATTCATTTCATGAATGATTTCTTAGCTACACTTGTTTCAATTTTTCATCAAATTCTAAAAAAAGTATTGAGTTTATGAGTTAAGCCTTTTTAACAGTTTGGCGATGATATATACCACACATGCAATATTCAGTTTTTGTTAAAATCCAGTGTTATTGTTGATGGTTTTTAACTTGATACTAGCTACAGTTAGTATATGTATGATATGTGCACATTATAATTAAACAAAATCTTTTATCAAGTTAAGATTCCTTTCAGGGATGTACAGCTCAAGAGTTATACTTGCCTGACATGTTGCACTGGACTCCCCAAAATGAGTTGAGCCAATAGCAATAGCAATAAAATTTAAAGTTCTCTCTCTCAACCCAGGAATGAGGAGGGTGGGGGGGGGGGGGGGGGGGGGGGGGGGGGGGGAATTCCTCCTTTAACGAAACTGTACTGGTTTATAAAAATGAATAGTCAATGACACTGTAGCTTAACTTGACTATGTGTAGTGTTTGATGAAAAGGATAATGTTCAATGTTTATGAAAGGATTATAAAATAGAACAAGAATTGTGATAACAGAGAATATGTTAATTTCTGTTCCCTGTAGGATACGTTTTCAAGAAGAACTAAAGAATTAAGACCTGGGTTGATGTGGCCCTAACAGTTAACGTATGTCAACCAAAGTTACCAAGTTACAGTAAAATCATTCCAAAATGAGTCATCCTGCCAAGTTATAATGAAATCCCTTCATAAATGTAACTGTAGACTTCGCTAAAGGAATCTAGTTCACGTGACGGTTCAGCAGTCACGGTTGACCGATCATGACCATAGGAGTGTCTCATCTGGATATCATACCAAGTGTTCCTACCAAGCTACAATGAAATCCCTTCATAGAAACGACCTGTAAGCAGTGCAACAGGAATCTAGGTCAAGTGACCAGGTGGCAGTAACGGCTGATCGATCGTCTTCTAGACATCATACCAAGATATCCTTCCATGTTACAATGAAATCGCTTCATAAAAACGAAGTGTAAACTGTGCTAAATAAATCTAGGTCATGTGCCTGTGCAGCCACCACGGCTGACCGATCATGGCTAAAATAGGACATTCTCATCTAGACATTGTACAGAGTCATCCAACCAAGATACAATAAAATCCCTTCATAAATACGACCTGTAACCTATGCTAAAGGTTTTTTGGGCTTCAGGCCCTCATAGAAATTCAATTCATTCACTAGGTCACCTAAGGGGTAGGTGGATGGTTTGCGAGAACAATGATAAAACTATATTTTTGTAGTGTGCAAGAATCTCTTCATATACATGATGTCACTTCATACTTTCTAAAGTTGTTGTTCAAAAGTTACTGGACAGAAGTGAAAACTTTAGAAAATGAAAAAATTTAAAGTAATTTATATATTTTTTATACTTATCAATGGCCCAGACTTAGCTGGTGCTAACTCTAAAATATTCAGGGCCAAACACAAATTTTGCCCCCCAAATCCCCAAAATTTGCATCCAAAACCAAAAAACTAATGTCCCATATGGTCCTCCAAACTTTTGTCTACTGCGCATGTGCAGTATCAAGGAGGTACCGAAATTAGCACCAAGCCTCATTCTTACAACCAGTGCCTGCTAAATGTTATATAATCAGTGGCGAGGTATGAGTTGCCAACTCATGGGAGGGCCATCCCTGTCTTGGCCATTGGTAAGTATAAAAAATATATAAATTACTTTAAATTTTTTCATATTTTTATAATGCAACCAATGGTCCAGACTTGGCTGAATAGAAAAAAGGCTGGAGGGCCTAGGACATAAAGGAAAATCCAATAAGCTCAATTGTATATACAGGAATATCCCCTCAAGGAGAAAAGGAGAGAAAGGATTTACATATGTCTTTCTTATTTATTAGAAATAAGAAAGACAAATACCAACCAGATAATTGAGCAGTATATCATCTATAATTCTGTTACACATAAAACTCACAGTCATTCGAGATGAAATTGCATCGTCACCGACAGGGGGCGCGCCAATCTCTATTAAAAGAGGTGAAAATGAGTGCTATGCACAAATGATTTTATGATCAGTTATTGTTGCCCGAGTATAAAAGGCTGGTTCATGATGAACAGAATGTCTTTTGTCATCGAGAGCGTGCCAGAGTTACTTCAGTTGAATTTCTAGTTGGTTTTGTGATGTCAGATCTTCAGAGCGATATCGATTCTGCTCTGGACAAAAGTCCATCTGCAGACTCACTCAACAGGCATCATGACTCTTCTGATCGGGAAGAATTAGCCAGTGTTAATTCAAAACCTAAAGATCCTTTAAACCTGAATGATGACGTTCTTAACATAATCATCTCGGATGCAGAAGATAGCAATTTTTCTGGCTATGTACAAGATGGTTCGACATTTCAACTTCGAGGAAAAATCCTTATGTATCGAAATCGAAAGTAGCGTCTAAAATTATATTGTTCCTGCAGTTGGGCACTCTCCAATTGACAATCGGAAGAAGGAATCTGCTTCTCTTTCCTCCCAGAAGCGTTCTCTTTCCCATGACAACGGGAAAAAATCTAAAGCAAAGAAATCCAAAGTCCACCGTGACAAAGTCACTTCGGACATATCTGGGGTAGGAAATAATGATATTCTTGCAACACTCCTCGATTCTGTGAATCATATTAATAATAGACTCAATGTAATTGAAAATAAGAGTGCAAGCTCGAAAAGTCACCCAATTTCTACTTATTCAAAGTCATCCAAGTCTAAGACTTCTCAAGAAAAATTAGCTTCGGGGAAACCTGATGAGGGTTTCGACAATCCACACACAGTTACAAGAGAATCGCTTCAGAGACAATCTCTGGGTCCTAATCTCATAGTCACGGTTGACAATGAAAATTCTGACCTCGATGAAACTGAGGAAAGTCATGACGTTCATTGTAAATCCAACCCTCAGCGGTCCGGCCCACATGCCTACGAGCTTTTTGACAATAGCATTGCAGACATTTCTGATTTGTTAGATGAAAATTGTTTTGTTACTCCTTCAATTTCCCAAGTTTCCTCGTACAAACTTGGCCCAAACATCAGTGATAAGTTTGCTTCTTTCATGTCAAATACTTGCGCTACACCATCTGATAAAGGTCATATCAACAAATTACTTGAGAATAACCTTATTCCAGGAAATGCTGAGAAATGTTATCCTCCAAAAGTTAACCCCCGAGATTTGGACTCAAATCCATAGCAGTCAATTTCACACAAGAGATTGCACATTACAAAAAATTCAACGTCTTTCAGCCTCAGCAATCAGCTGCACTTTAAAGGCTACCAAAGAGCTCAGAAAGAAAAACCCAGATCTAAACATTGTTAGACAAGCCCTTGTTGATAACCTGACACTTTCTGGTAATGCCATGTTTGAGTCATCCATGTTTAGACGCAACTTACTCAGACCGATTATGCACACATCCTTCAAGGGAATTTTTCTATCGATAATCCAGTCTCAAATTTTTTATTTGGAGAAAATATATGCAAAAAGATTAAAGAGCTTGGCGATGTGCAATGAACAATGTCAAACAAAAATTTCAAAGATTCTTTCACTGGTCGCAAGCAATATTTAGGGCAAATGGAATTTATTTCCAGGCCCTTTCAACTTAAAGCACCCAACTGTCTGCCATTTACCGCCTGTGAAAAATCTACTATTCAACAAGAAATTGATGAAATGATTAAAAAGGGGGCTATTGTTTCCTGTTCTCACTCCCCTGGGGAATTTATTTCCAATTTATTCCTCAGGGAAAAGAAAACTGGTGGTTTTCGGCCTATCATAAATCTGAAAAAACTCAATTTTTTCATTGAATATCATCATTTCAAACAAGAGACTCTTGATGTTGTCTTAAAATCTTCGGAGAAAAATTAATTTTTCACTTCACTTGATCTGAAAGATGCTTATTTCAGTGTCCCTATTCATGAACATGACAGAAAATATTTGAGGTTCCTCTGGAATAATACCTTATATGAGTTTCGCTGTCTCCCTTTTGGTTTGGCGTCGGCACCAAGGATTTTCACAAAATTGATGAAACCGATTTTTTCATTTGTCCGATCTAGAGGTGTAAAGTCTTTCTTTTATATTGACGACTCCCTCATTTGTCACAAGTCTCCGGAGACTTGCAGGGAAAATACCTGTTCTTAAAGACTATGTTTGAAAGACTAGGGTTTAATATCAACCTTGGAAAATCATGCCTCACACCCACTCAAAAAATCCAATATTTTGGGTTTATTATAGATTCTGAAAAATTCAAAATTTTTCTTTCAGAAGAAAAAATTGAAAAAATTATCTAGAATTCTAAAAAACTACTCTTAGGCCCGGTTACTCTCAGAACTTTAGCTCGGGTAATAGGCCTTTATACTTCAGCTTTAAAAGCAATCAATTTGGGAGAATTATTTTATCGGTTTTTGGATAAAGAAAAAACTGAGGGGCTTCAAGTCTCACAAGGTAACTTTGATGCTGAAATTCTTCTGCCTTCAGCAGCCAGGGAAGAGGTTATCTGGTGGACTAAGAATATCAAAATAAAGAATGGAAAAGATTGTCGGCCAAAAGATATATATCTATATTTGGTGACTGATGCCTCACATCTTGGATGGGGTGCATCACTTGAAAACAGTTATGCCAATGGCAGATGGTCCTCTTCAGAATCTCCTTTGCATATTAATTTGTTGGAGCTTAAGGCAATCTTCTTAGGTCTCCGAAGTTTATGTCACAATTTTTCTTCAATTCATATATGTGTTAGAAGTGATAATTCCACAGCAGTAGCTTATATCAATAATAAGGGAGGCCCTGTTATGAATTTGTTTCTTGTTACTAAGGAAATTTTTCTTTGGTGTTTTGACAGGGAAATCCAACTTTCAGCTGTTCACCTCCCAGGGAAGGAAAATATCGTTGCTGACAAATTATCTAGACAATTCAGTGATAATACAGAATGGATGATTGACTCAGAAATATTTCAAACTTTATGTGAACAATTGGAAATTTCTCCTTGTATCGATCTCTTTGCTTCCAGATTGAATTGTCAATTACAAGATTATGTTTCTTGGCATTATGATCCTTATGCAAAATTTGTTGATGCTTTTACTATAAATTGGGGAAACCTAATTCCATATATTTTCCCTCCTTTCAGTTTGCTCATGAAGATCATTATGAAAATAAAGGAAGACAAAATAAGGTTGGCTCTTCTCATAATTCCCGTCTGGAGTACACAACCATGGTATCCTCTACTGCTCGAAATTCTCAGTCATTACCCTATTTTCCTTCCAAAAACAGAATATCTTCTCAGACTACCGCACAGCGACTGCATTCATCCCCTTGCAGGGAAACTCCAACTTGCCGGATGTCTTGTCTCTGGAATCAATTACTATCAGGAGGCATTTCAAAATCAGCTGCCAACCTCATCATACATTCATGGAAACCAGCCACTCAAAAAACATATAATTATGCCTGGGGGAAATGGATTGTTTGGTGTAAGGAAAGGAAGGTTAATCCACTTTACCCATCTGAAACACATTTAGCTAATTATCTAGCCTTCCTTGATTATTCAGGAAAATCTTACAGTGTGATTAATTCTCACCGATCAATGTTAAATCAAACTCTTAGCTTATTATCAAATATTAGCTTTTCAGATTCCAAATTAGTTAACAGAACTGTAAAAGGAATTTTCAACAAACACCCTCCAAATCCTCGTTATTCAACAGGGATGTCTCTACGTTACTCCAATATCTAGAATCGCTTTATCCTCATGGAACACTGTCCTTAAAATTATTGACCAAGAAATTGGCAGCCCGTATTGCTTTATGCACTGCTCAAAGAGCTCAAACGCTTGCAGCTCTTGATATAAAAAATATTCGAATCACAAACTCGGAAGTTATTTTTCTTATTACTGATCATCTAAAAACAACCAAACCGTCACGTCATAAAAATTCAATAAATCTTTATAAATATGAAAAGGAACCTTTATGTGTCCTTGTTGTTCTTTCTGAATATCTCCACAGAACTAAAGACAAAGGGAAAAGTTCAAAATTGTTTATTTCTTTCAAAACCTTTTCTGCAATTTGCACCAGCACCCTCTCTAGATGGATTTGTGATATTCTCAAAAATGCTGGCATCGACATTTCAGTTTACAAGGCTCACTCAGTGAGAGGTTCATCTACCTCAGCCACCATTCATGCTGGAATCTCACTAAATAACGTTCTGTCCACAGCAAATTGGACTTCTGCTGAAACATTTTATAAATTTTATTTTAAATCAGATATTCCATTAGCTAACCCTGACAAAACGTTTGCTAACGCTGTATTAAAAAATACTCCATAAATTTTATTTGTCGGTTGGCATCATCTTTAAACTATGCAATTTCATCCCGAATGACTGAGTTTTATGTGTAACAGAATTCCTCCCCCCCCCCCCTCATCCAAGCATCTTGGATGAGCAGGATGAGGGGAATTCTGTGAAGCATAAAACGAACATGTCAGAGGGATGCCTTCCCCCCCCCCAGGCTTGGGTCGCAAGAACCCACCCATTTTTTCATATTGCCAACCTCCAATAGGCTTTAAATCGACATTCTGTTCATCATAAACCAGCCTTTTATTCTCAGGCAACAATAACTGATCATAAAATCATTCGTGCATAGCACTCATTTTCACCTCTTTTAATAGAGATTGGCGCACCCCCTATCGGTGATGATGCAATTTCATCCCTCTGACATGTTCGTTTTATGCTTCACAGAATTCCCCTCATCCTGCTCATCCAAGATGCTTGGATGAGGTGGGGGGGGATTCTCTATTAACAGCCAGTATAACCCATTATACTAATTTAAAAAAGGAAGCCAATAAATGTAGTCCAGAGAAAGAGACTCTTTATACTTATTTAAAAGTGTCCGAGGATTGTATATTAACACTCGTATGACACGTGACATATACAAATGCTTCACACCACGCTACACTTTAAAAATATTACATAAATGAGATATATATTAGCTTTACACTTTAAAACCATTCCAGCACCGACTTGGAATTACTGACATCAGAGGAGGTATTCCCTTGCTTTTCACTATAAAACCAGTGGTATAAGGGAAAACTGCCCCCACCCCCTTCCCCTTGCTCTGGATCAAATCACCACAGAATGAAGAAGGCAGCAGGACAGAATCACTGCTGGAACAGAAAACCTACATAACTACAGCTGTAATCGTTTAGTGGACAACATTACGAGCAACAGATAACAGACCTAAACATCTAAGGTCGCCTGAAAAAGACTATATTTCTAAGGTAAAACTTTGTAAACGTAGAAGGCTGTGTTCAGTAAGCAGCCTTCATGAGATCAGTAATGGCAATACTGACAGAATAAGCCCAAGATGTGGACAGTGCTCTAACTTCATGCACTGAAATCTTAAGCACCGACTGCTGATTAGAAGATAAACTTTCATAAGCAGTGCGAATTGCTAATTGAATCCATCTAGCAATAGAATGAACAGAAATGTCCCTTTTATTGGGAATTAATGATAAAAAGAAGCATTTTCTTCTACTCTGATTTGCGTTTATAAATGCGCATAGCTTTTACTGGACACAGCAAAGGTCTACGGCCATCTGAAGATGGAAGAGCCTTAATGATAATAGGCTCAGGATATTTATTAAGAGCCTGGTTCTTAGCCAAAAATCCCACAAGAGTAGTTAAAGTAATAGTATTACCAACGCTACGATAATGAGAATCATCAATAGATAAAGCATGAAGTTCACTAACTCTTCTTGCAGAAGCAAAGGCTAAGAGAAAAGCTGTTTTATATGTCAAGAATTTGAACTCTACAGCATCCAATAGTTCAAATGGAGCTTCTTTAAACTTCAACAGAACCCAAGATAAATTCCACTTAGGAATTAACCTAAGGGTTCTAGGCCTATTGATCGAAAAGTTTTTAACTAACTTAGATAAAGAAACATTAGATCCAATTTCTAAGCTATCATGATGAGTGTAAGTGTCCGATAGCATAGACCCATAACCCTTAATAGTGATTGGCTGCAGCTTGAGAACATCAAACAAGTAGACCAGAAAGTTTGCAACGTCTGAAATGGTTGGATCATACACATCTATCGACTGATCCTTACACCAACGAGAGAAAACTTCCCACTTTGCCACATAATTTAGTGAAGAGGAGGCCCTCCTACAGGTAGAAATTGCATCCACTGCTCGTCCTGTAAAGCACCTTCTGTGCAAGAAGGACCGCACAACAGAAATACTTGAAGGTTGAGACCTTGCGGGTTGTGATGCAGTGTGCGAGATTTCCCCTGAAAGTGAAGGTCCTCCCATGGAGGAAGCTTCTGGGGAATGTCCCATAACAGACACCTGAGTAGATTTATCCATAGTTTCTGAGACGATAGAGATGCTACCAACAGTATCTTACACTGCGATTGCTTGATCTTTAACAAGATATGTTGAATCAACAGAGTTGGAGGATATGCATATCCTATCATTCCGTCCCAAGAAATCGAGAGAGCGTCTACTGCGTATGCTCGAGGATCTGGGCATGGCGACTCATATGTCTGCAATTGATTATTGAGATGAGTCGCGAATAAGTCTATCATTGGTCAATCCCATTGGTAGCAAACCTGCCTGAATACTCGCTTATTGAGAGTCCATGCAAAGGCAACATGCAACCTTTCCGAGAGAGTGAGTCTGCTAGAATGTTCAGACGACCCGGTATATGATGGACCGATAGATGAACGTGATGTTCCAAGACATACACAAGAATTCTCTCCATTAGTTCGAATAACGGAATCGAATGTGTGCCTCCTTGGTTCCAAATATATGCTACTACTGTCGAGTTGTCCGACAGTATTTGAACATGTGAATTCTGAATTATGTTCATCCAATGACGTAGTGCTAGCCATATTGAAATCATTTCTTTGATGTTTATATGTTTGTCCCAGAACACAGGGTTCCAAAGACCCTGACACTTCGAGTCTGTTGGGCTCAGGGTCGGGCCCCCAACCTGCTTGACTCGCATCCGTCATAATCGTAAAAGCCGGATCTGCAGCCGGAAAGCGGAACTTCCTGAGTTAACCACTGAATGTCTGCCCAAATCTGAATCCTTTGTTTTACTTGGTCCGATAAAACAATATTTGTTTCGAGCAAATGCGTCTTCACACTCCATATTTTAGTGAAAAATGTCTGGAGAGGATGTGTGTGCAAGCGGCCCATCGGAATGGGATCTGCCACAGCCCCACACAGCCCCATCCGTCGCATGAACTCCCTCGCTGTTAATAGGTCTGAGTGTAGACAAAAGCGAGCATAACAACTGACTAATTTCGCTCTGGGTATCGGAAGATGAACCAGATTGTTTTGAGTCTCGAAGCTCATTCCCAAGTGAATGAATGATTGGATGGAGCTAGATCCGATTTCTTTTCGTTTACAAACCGAGACATCAGAGCAATTGAAGCAGACTCTGAACATGGTTCTGAAGAAACGTTTTGTTGCGGTATCTCTGAAGATTGTCGGCCAAATAGGCCGATGTTACTGCAGACGAATGAGCCCAGAAATATGCCATTACCGAGTTCATTATTCAAGTGAATGCCCAGGGTGCTAGATTGAGTCCGAAGCACATTGCTCGGAACTGATAAACAACCCCCAAGATGGCAAACCGTAGGTACTTTCTGAATGCTGGATTCACCATGACATGAAAGTACGCATCCTTTGGATCTATGCTTGATGCATAGGCATTCACCCAAATGCTCACCCTTACTGATCGAGTGATCTCCATATAAAACTTTGGAGCCACAATCAGTTTGTTTATCCAGCTCAAATCTATTACTGGACAGAACGAGCCGTCTGGCTTCGGAACCAAGAACAGGTCGCTGTAAAAACCCAGTGATTCCTGGTTTTCTACGACCTCTATTGCGTCTTTCTCCAAAAGAGATTTTACCTCGGATGGAAGAGAATCTCTTTTTAAAGGGTTGGTCGGAAGCTGAGTCCAGCATAGACTTCATGTTAATGGAGGTTTCTCTCAGAATGATAGCCTTAGGCCTTCCGAGATAACCCTTCTGACCCAGAGGTCATCTGTAATTGGAATCCAATTTTCCAGAAACCTTCACAGTCTTCCACCAACAGGACCGCAATAGAGATCCTGACCATCACCACCTGGACCTACGAGGCCTACGGGAAGAGAAACTACGTCCTCCCTGTGCAGTGCCTCAGTCCGCCGACCTCGGACATCCGATCGTATTTCCTCTATTGGAGCTTGCTTTGGATGAACTTTGTCCTGAAGCTCCTACTTTACCCTTTTCTGCTGTATTAGTTTTTCTTGAAACTGACTTCAAAAGCAGAGTATCAGATGCTTTCTTAGTAAGCTGATCGTAGATCAACGAAAGCTTGCCCTCAAAGAGATAGTCACCAGATACCGGAGCGACTCAAAAAGAGTTTTTCATCTTAACATCCACTAGGGATGATGATGCTAGGGCTGCATCACGTCTAAATTAACTCTAAATTAGCCACTGATGAGGCAGAGTTATACGTGGAATAAGCAATAGCCCTAGAAAGAACTCTTAATGAGGTACGAACGTCCTTGAATTCTACTCCACTGAGACATTGCGCTAACGCTCTAGTAAGGTGATCTGCGTAAGATAACGCATTGGAAAGTATCGTTGTATCCATTGTGTCTGAGTGAACAGAAAAGGACGAAGGTAAGGACAAATCTAAGTCCTCAGTCTGTTCGTCAGAACGCAGAGGAAACCCCGAAATACCCTGACCTGCCATTTTAGATCTTTTTCTCTTATTAATAAATGGCAGATCTAGAGCACGTGAAGATAAAAAACTGCTTTTCCTCGGCCCCGAGGATAGATTGAGTATAGTGCCATTTATTAGATCAGAAGTCCTAGACACATTACTGGACTGAATCTAATGACGCTAGCAGTTTTTTATTCTTTGGCGCAGCATTCTGATCTGGAGGAACAACATCTTGAAGGTATTGCTGAATAAAATTCATTGCTACCTTGTGTAGCTCCGAAAGGTAAAAATCCAATTCACTCCAATTTCACCATCCTGATTAAAGACCTAACATCATAATGACAAGAAAATTACTTATAGAAAGGAACCGTTGTCAATGTAAACAAAATGCCATAAAAACCGGAAACAAGACTCCAGGCACTGAACAACACGGCCTGAAGTCAGTAACAGATTTTTTAAACTATCCGATGTAAGACAGAATCTTCATCAGAAGAAACTGCGATACATCAGATGGTAGATGCAACACCAAAAACGCCTAAACACCCAAAGGGTAAGGACGTAACCATGGGGATATACAGAATAAACATTCTGTAACCAAGTTAAACTCCCATGAAATTTTCAATAAAAAAATTTCAAAATAGGTCCAAAAAGTATGGGAGCTTAACAGGAGGGTATCAAGGAAGAAGAGGGTGGAAACACTTAACAAACAGTGGCAATTTCAAAGCAAGAATGATAACATCAGGTCCTTGTCCCGAAATTAGGGAACATGAAATAATTTTCAATAAAAGTTAAAAAATTTATAGTAATTTATATATTTTTTATACTTACCAATGACCCAGACTTACTTGGCTGGTGCTAACTCCACAAAAACCAGGGCCAAACACAAATTTTGCCCCCCAATCCCCAAAATTTGCATCCAAAACAAAAAGAAATCATGTCCTAAAGGACCTCCATAGTACGACTCTACTGCGCATGCGCAGTGACGCAGTCGTCCCGAAATTGGCGCCAAATATCATTCTTACTGGCAGTGCCTGGTCAGCGCTATGTACTCAGCGGGGAGGCAAGAGTTCCCAACTCAGGGAGGGCCATCCCCGTCTGGGTCATTGGTAAGTATAAAAAATATATAAATTACTATAAATTTTTTAACATTTTTATACTGTACCAATGACCCAGACTTAGCTGAATAGTAAACAGGCTGGAGGGCCTAGGACATAGAGGAAAATCCAATAAGCTCAATTATAAAATAAAGAGATAACCCCTTAAGGAGAAAAGGAGTATTAGGCTTTACATGTATCTTTCTTATTTAATATTTAAATTAGAAAGATACACTACCCTTAATAATTGAGCACAATAACATTCATGTTCTCTATTAATATCCAGTATAACCTTTATACTAATTATTATTAAAACAAGCCAATAAATAAAGTAGTCCAGAGAATTGAGACTCTTTATAATCATTTAAAAGTGTCCGAGTATTGTATATTAAAGCCCGTTTGACACTTGACATATACAAATGCTTCACACCGAGCTACACTTTAAAAATAAGACATGAATGAAATTAAACATTAATATTACACTTTAAAACCATCCCGGAAGCGACTCAGAAATACTGTCTTGGAGGAGGCATTCCCTTGCTTTTCACTATAAAGCAGGTGACCTAAGGGAACACCCGCCCCCCCCCTTCCCCTTGCCCTGGGTCAAATAGCCCAGAGCGAAGAGGGCAGCCGGACGGAGTCACTGCCGGAACAGAAAGCCTGCATAACTATAGTTGCAACTGTTTAGTGGACGACATTCTGAGCAACAGATAACGGACCTAAACAATGCAGGTCTCCAGAAATGGACTCAATATTTCTGAGATAAAAATTAGTAAATGTGGATGGCTGAGACCAATAAGCAGCCTTCATTAAATCTGTAATAGCAACACTATTAGCATAAGCCCAGGAAGTAGAAAGAGCTCTTACTTCATGAGCAGAAATCTTAAGCACAGACTGCTGAGAAGAAGATAAATCCTCATACGCAGTACGGATAGTTAACTGAATCCATCTAGCAATAGAATGGACTGAAATGTCCTTTCTATTAGGCATCAAAGACAGAAAGAAACGTTTCCGTCCCTTTCTGATGAACTGAGATCTCTGTTTATAGATACGTAGTGCTCTAACAGGACAGAGTAAAGGCCTACGCCCGTCTGAAGACGGAAGAGCCTTAATAACAATAGGTTCCGGATATTTATTAGGAGCCTGATTCTTAGCTAAAAAACCGACGTTAGTAGTGAAGGTGATAGTGTTCCCAACACTACGATAATGAGAATCATCCACCGATAGTGCATGAAGCTCACTGACTCTTCTGGCAGAAGAGAAAGCTAAGAGAAAAGCTGTCTTATAAGATAAGAATTTGAAATCTACTGTCCCAAGAGGTTCAAATGGCTTTTCCTTCAATTTAAGGAGAACCCAAGCTAAATTCCACTTAGGAATTAATCTAAGAGTTCTGGGTCTATTTATCGAAAAGTTTCTAACCAATTTCGATAAAGAGACATTAGATCCAATTTGTAAACTATCATGATGTGCATAGGTATCAGATAACATAGATCTATAACCCTTTATAGTAACCGGTTGCAGTTTGATTTCGTCAAACAAGTATACTAGAAAGTTAGCAATGTCTGGTATAGAGGGATCAAATATATCAACAGAATGATCCCTACACCAACGACGGAAAACCTTCCACTTAGCCGCATAGTTTAGCGAAGAGGAGGTCCTCCTACAGTTAGAAATCGCGTCCACTGCTCGTCCTGTAAAGTGCTTGCCATGCAAGAAGGACCGCACAACGGAAAAACGTGAAGGTTGAGACCTTGCGGGTTGTGATGCAGTTGGCGCGATTTCCCCTGCCAAAGAAGATCCTCTCGTGGAGGGAGCTTCCGCGGTAGGTCCCACAACAGACACCTGAGTAGATTTATCCACGGTCTCTGTGGCGACAGAGATGCTACCAACAGAATCTTGCATTGAGATTGTTTTATCTTTAGCAATACTTGTTGAATTAACGGCGCTGGAGGATACGCATATCCTATCATTCCGTCCCAAGGGATCGATAGAGCGTCTACAGCAAATGCTCTTGGATCCGGACACGGGGACACATACGTCTGCAACTGATTGTTGAGATGTGTCGCAAATAAGTCTATCATTGGCCGTTCCCATTGGTAGCAAATCTGATTGAATACTTGTTTGTTGAGAGTCCACTCCGACGGCAACAAGCGACCCTTTCGAGAAAGGGAGTCTGCTAGCACATTCAGACGACCCGGTATGTGACGGACCGAAAGAAGAACGTGATGTTCCAACGCAAACAGAAGGATTCTTTCCGTTAGATTGAACAACGGAACTGAATGAGTGCCTCCCTGATTCCGTATATACGCCACTACTGTCGTATTGTCGGATAGGATTTGGACATGAGCATCGTGAATAATGTCCATCCAGTGACGTAACGCAAGCCAAATTGACATCATTTCCTTGATGTTTATGTGCTTGCACAGGAATTGCGGATCCCAAAGACCCTGGCATCTCGAATCCGTTGGGATTAATGATGCACCCCAACCTGTTTGACTGGCATCCGTCATAATGGTAAAACTCGGATCCGGCAACTGCAGCGGAACTCCTTGAGTTAACCACTGAATGTTTGCCCAAGTCTGAATCTCTTGTTTCACTTGATCTGACAAGAGAACGTCTACATCGAGCGAATGAATTTTCACACTCCAATTCTGAGTCAAGAAAATTTGAAGAGGCCGTGTGCGTAGCCGTCCCATCGGAATGAGATCCGCAGCGGCTCCGCACAGACCTATCAGTCTCATAAATTCTCTCGCTGTGACTTTGTCTGTATTTAGACAATAGCGAGCGTAACAACTGACTAATTTCGCTCTGGTTAACGGCAGACGAACGAGATTGTTGTGCGTCTCGAAGCTCATTCCCAGATGAGTGAATGACTTGGACGGCACCAGATCCGACTTCTCCTCGTTTACTATGAAACCGAGACGTCGGAGCAATAGAAGAAGATTCTGAACATCGTTCTGAAGCGTTAACTCGTTGCCGTACCTCTGAAGAATGTCGTCCAGGTAGGCCGACGTTACCGCAGACGAATGAGCTCGGAAGTAAATCATTACCGAGTTCATTACTCGAGTGAAAGCCCAGGGTGCTAGATTCAATCCGAAGCACATGGCCCGGAACTGATACACCACTCCTAGGACTGCGAAGCGTAGATACTTTCGGAATGTCGGATGTACCATGACGTGAAAGTACGCATCTTTGAGATCTATGCTCGTTGCATAATCGTTCACCCGAATACTCGCTCTGACCGATCGAATCGTCTCCATATAAAACTTCAGAGCGATGATCAGCTTGTTTATCCAGCTCAAATCTATGACTGGACGGAACGAGCCGTCTGGTTTCAGAACCAGAAACAGATGGCTGTAGAATCCCAGCGATTCCTGGTTTTCTACGACCTCTACCGCGTTCTTCATTAAAAGAGACTGCACCTCTGATAGCAGAGCGTCTCTTTTCTGAGGGTTTGACGGAAGATGAGTCCACTTTGGACTTCGAGTTAATGGAGGCTTTCGTTTGAAGGATATCTTTAGACCTTCCGAAGTCACTCCTCTCACCCAAGGGTCGTCCGTAATCGACGCCCACTCTTGAGAAAAACTCGACAACCTTCCGCCAACCGGAACGCGATAGAGGTTTGAGCCATCACCTCCTGGATCTGCGAGGCCTGCGGTAGGAGAAACCACGTCTTCCACGACCCGCACCTCGCCTCGTCGACCTCGGGGCGTCCGACCGATTGTCCCGGCCTGAAGGACGTCCCGAACGAGAGTCGCTATCCTGACGGTCTCTCGAATAAGAGCTAGAGGACGCACCGGAACCTCTATAGGAACCTCTCTTGGGCGGATAAGACCCAGAAGTGCCCGCCTTATTCGTGTCTGCTGAATCCGACCTTTTAGGAGCGGATCTAAACAACAGAGAATCACTAGCTTTCTTTTTAATATTATCATAAATAGCGGAAAGCTTGCCGTCAAAGAGAAGATCTCCTGAGACCGAAGCGACTCTAAGAGAGTTCTTCACCTTAGAATCCACTAGTGTGGATGTAGACAGGGCTGCGTCACGTCTAACCAACTCCAGATTAGCCACTGAAAGGGCGGAGTTACACGTGGAATAAGCTACTGCCCTTGAAAGAAGTCTTAAGGAGGATTGTATATCCTGAAACTCTTCCCCTTGAAGACGCAGTGATAACGCCTTCGTAAGGTGATCTGCGTAAGATAAGGCATCTAAATTGGCTCTGTTAGACGCAATAGCTGTTTCCAACACTGCGGTTGGAATAGAAGCTGACGACGGTAATGATAGCTCTAAGTCTTCCGCCTCGTCGTCCATACGCAGAGGAACTCTCGGTATACCCTGACCTGCCGTGTCGAATTTATTCCTTGCATTAATGAAAGGCAGGTTGAGAGTATTTGCGGACAAGAAGCCTGCTTTCCCTGTCCTGGAAGCAAGTTTAAAAATAGCGTCGTTCAATAATTCAAATGTTCTTGCAACATTATTGGACTGCGACGGAAACTCGGGAGCGATGTCCCTGAACCGCTCGAAAAAATCAGAGTCCAATGACGCTATAATTCTCCTGTCCGGAAGCGCAGCAGTCTGGCCCGACGGAACAACTTGAGGAAGAAAGTGCCGGATGAAGTCTACGGCAGCTTTGTGTTGTTCCGAAAGGGATAGCTCCAATTCATCCGTATCCCTTTCACCATCCGGTCGGACCTCCCGATGTTCCCGGTCGTCCGCCCCCGATGCTTCGGCGGAGCGTACCGACCCAGCGCCGTCGGATAATTCTCGATCCGACACCGTCTCTGTCGGCTGCTGGGATGCTGCGATAAGCTGTGCTATCTGCACTAGAATGTCCGACGTCGAGACCTGCGGAGGAGCGGTCTTTCGCTGCTTTGCCGAGGGCAGCTCCGCATCGGATGGCTCCCGCATACTTTTCCTATGCGAACGTCCGGAGTCCATCGGTCTCGAGTCCCTGGCTGCCGGATGGTGTGACCTGGTCGCCGAATAATCCTTCCTCGGCGAAGCTGGCAAGATATCGGAGGTCACGCAGCCAAGGTGCGGTCGTGTGCGCCGGCGAGAAGAGGAAGCCTTAACAGTCTCTGCGGACTGCTTATACAACGGAGCGTCCCGAGCGACGGACGTATGCTCCGCTAAAGACACATTTTGTACCACAACATCTGGTCCCAGATGTTGTTGTACGAGAGAGGGGCCTCTCTCGCTCGCGGCCCGGCTGGACCTGGACGAGCTAGGAACCGGACTAAAAGGCTTCCTCCGTTCTCGTTCACTATCCGCCGTCACTGGGTGTGCATCTATTATTTTTATAGTGCTCGCATCACCCAAAATTTCCTCTTGGACCGCATCGGACGAACCCGGCTGCCGAACCATTCGGTGAATGGACGCTACACCGGGCGAGCTAGCGGACGACATTTGTCTAATCTCCATGAGCACTTTTGCCGCTAGCTCTGTATTTAATTGTGACGACGGACGCACACTTGAAGAAGATAACATGGAAACATCACCCTGTTCTGGTTCCTCTGAAATAGAAACTGAGAGAGTAGAGTGACCTTGTGGAGAAAGAGCCGGCATCGCTCTTTCTCCAGAAACAACATATCGTGACACACGTTTCCAATGTTTCTCATCCCAATGTTCACATACAGGACAGGGATTAATGCGAGAACACTGACTACAATTTATGCAATAATCATGAAAATCAGAGGAAGATTTCTTCCTATTACAATTTGAACAAGTTCCTTTCATTGTGAAGGAACAACAATAAGTCCTAGTTACTCGCAAAAACCCCTGACACAAAGATACATAATAACATGATCCATTAATAAATGAAAAAACAATTGCAAAACAAAATAATTTTGAAAAAATATTTTTTCAGAGAAGCCCAAGTTGCTGAAAAGTAACGTTGAGCCCCGATGGATCCGATGGCAAAGTGTGGTCAAAAATTTTAAAATTATATAAAATAATTAATGAGACACTTTCGGATAATATAAATGTATCTTATAATGAGATAAACTACCTCAAAGGCAAACAGCCCCCCTCAAAAAAGGCTGTTGCCAATGAAAACAAACAGTGTAAACACAGAAGAAAACATGACTCCAGGCACTGAAAAAACTGGCCCGGAATCAGTCCTCAATTACACTCTATCTGATGCAAAACAGAGACTCCCAGGGGAGAATCTGCAGAACATCAGATGGAAGATGCAGAACACAAACGTTATACACCCATGGGTGAAAACGTAACTATGGGGAAAATAACAGAAAACATTCTGTAACCAAGCAACTCTCCCAGGGAAATTTTAGAAATGAAACTTCTCAAAAATATGCCAAAAGCATGGGAGAATTGCAAGGGGGGACTTTAGAAGGTTAGGGGAGAGGAAACACTGAATAAGCAGTGCAACAATTAGCAAGAATGACAACAAGAGGCGTTTGCCTCGAAAATAGGCAACTTAACATAATTTTAACAAAAAATTTTAAGTACAGCCCTGATTATTTTTTGCCACTTCTTTTTTCCTCTCCTCCTTCTATCCTCCTTAGAATCACATTTTCTCCAAGAATTACGTGTCTGGCATCCTTTAAACTGAGATTTACAAGCACAAAGATCAGTGAGATGTTGACTGATGAAGGGCCAAACAGAGAATGATATTTGGCGCCAATTTTGGGACGACTGCGTCACTGCGCATGCGCAGTAGAGTCGTACTATGGAGGTCCTTTAGGACATGATTTCTTTTTGTTTTGGATGCAAATTTTGGGGATTGGGGGGCAAAATTTGTGTTTGGCCCTGGTTTTTGTGGAGTTAGCACCAGCCAAGTAAGTCTGGGTCATTGGTACAGTATAAAAATATTATAAGTTACAGCCCTGAACACATCAAACCACTGTTTTTTCCTCTCATCCTCTAAATGCATCCTTTAAAGTATCACCAAAATCACCATTACTTTGTGTCTGGTATCATAAAAATTTTACAAGCACATGAGTCAGTTAGGTGTTACTGACAGAAGGGCCAAACAAAGAATGAGGCTTGGCACCAATTTCGGTAGTTTCTTGACACTGCGCATGCGCAGTAGACAAAAGTATGGAGGACCATAAAGGACATAGTTTTTTTGGTTTTGGATGCAAATTTGGGGGATTTGGGGGGCAAAAATTTGTGTTTGGCCCTGAATATTTTAGAGTTAGCACCAGCTAAGTCTGGGCCATTGGTTGCAGTATAAAAATATTTCCATGTTCATTTCAGGAGAAAAGGTTTAAGAAATAGTTCAAAATCTAAATTTCACCTTCATATTGCACAGGTTTAACCTTAAATTCCAACTTTAATCAATTTTTACAAAAGAACAGGTGCCCAAACATACAGTCTTTGAGTTAACTCACAGGTTACATTTTAAGTAACTTAGCAGTTATTTTTCGGAAAGTCTTGGCTAACTGTATTGTCAAAATCTGACAACCGATGTCAGAGTTGTAATACTAAACGTTTATTTTACTATACTTACAAGGGTCATAAATGTATGTGTGGATAAAACATGCAATTTGTGGATATCATTTCTCCCATGCTGTTCTATCATTACACCAAAGGACATCAAAATCTGACAACTGAAGCCAGAGTCATAATACAAAATGTTCAGACATACAGAGGTATGAACGTATGGACAGAGACCTTGAATATATACCCATCGAATCTCCTAAGAAGGTCTGGAGCATAATTATTTTCACTAATTCACTGACAACTACACTGGTAAATTTTACATGTAATGCAACAGTTAACTACAGAAATTCGATATCACATTCAGTCTGTATATACAGATTATCATGATTATGTGCATGTCCTGTGATTTGTATCAGATTCGAGGTGGTGTCCAAAATGGGATCACAACGAGCCGGCTATGCCGGCGAGTTGTGATCCCATTTTTGGACACCACTGAGAATCTGATGCAAATCTAAGGACATGTACATTATCATGATAATTCATTTATCTAACAATTCTGTCACATAAACAGATTAAATCTTAAATTATTAAAACAGTTTTGGGACATAATGTTGGGTCAATCGCTGAAACGCACATAGAAAGTATTCGTGCGCCTGTACGTTATGATAGCCTGTCGCATTACCAGAATTGAGTTGTATATATGATACAGAATCTGAATGAGTCATTTATATGATACGGAATCAGAACACATTATGTAATATGTACATTTCTCATGTTTTTCAGGCCAAAATCTATATGATAGTTAGATAAATAATGGTACACAGTCATGAAAGTGAGAACTGATTTATCACCCTCAATACAATGCACTCATTTTTGTAATGGTAAACAAATCTTGTCAATCTTTGTTGGGGTTGTGGGGAGAAGAGGGAGAATAGACAGAGAATAATATTACAGAGAATAGACAAAGAATATGTACTTACACTAGATGGAATGCTAGGTAGTCTATTGGGATCAGGAGCTGTAAAACTAAACATCTGAAAGGGAAAGCACAATCATATTTGAAAATGTCATCTGCTGATTTCTGTGTGACTGTCAAATAAACATAGGATTTCATATCAATTGAGGATCTGCAATTAGTCTCAAGTTTATGATACAATTTCAGTAAATTAGGTCTGGATACAGTTTTTGGCCGAGTTCTGATCTAAGTGACTGAACATGTCCTCCATCAGATCATGACAGGCTTATGATCAGGTCAAACGACATTTACACCGACAGATCAAGATTTTGTAAATAAAATAAAATATTGCATAATCAAGACTGACATAAGAAAAGACAAACAAAAACTGCATCTGAGATGCAATGTTTCCACAATTTTCTTTTCGACAGGTGAGATTCTAGTTTGGTGAACAGAAAACCAGACAGATGATTTCGACCAGATCATGAGTAATGACAGTATTATCGAAAGGAATGGTTTCGCGCGCTGAAGGCATGCAGGGACAGTATGGGGAACAAGCCCCTGTCGACCCTCAGTGACTGTAGATGATTAATTCTCACATGTCTAGGCGTGTTGAAGGAGGAACGGCTCCAGGTACTCGGCAGGTGTCACCAGTGACAGTATTATAGTTTAGGACCGATATTATAATTGGCATAGGCATTAACTCTTTGCATGCTGCTGGCAGATATTCCTGCCCAGGACAGCAAATATCTTGCCCCTAAAATGAGAATAATTTGGGCACTTTTAAATATATTTTTCTCAATAAAGTGTATCAAGTGATTTCTTAAATTATATTGTTTTGAATTTTCCATCAAATCTAGTTGATGGCAAATACTTTTAACCCTTTACCTAACATAACGGCCAAAACCGACCAGTGCTATTCTCAAAAATCCCAATTTATTTATTTATTGATCATTAGGGTCACATATTTATGCACAATGGCTAATCATGACCGTGACAGTTTTACGGGTGGAGGAAGCTGGAGTACCCGGAGAGAACCACCGAGCAACGACGAGCAGCTGCCAGCTCCCCTACATCGTAACTCCGCACTGAATCGCCAATTAATTTCCATTATTTGTTTTATTTTTTGTCTCAAAAACATAGGTTATGACCCCTCGTTGGAATGAGCTTGTCGAGCACGTTCCAACGAGGGGTCATAACCTATGTTTTTGAGACAAAAAATTAGTTATTCAAGAATTATTTTTGCATGTGTCGTCTGCTTTTCAGGTTAGGTAAAGGGTTAAAATACTCAGCTTGTTAAGAGTTACAACACTTGAATCTATACCTACAGGTGTTGGGGGTGGGAAGATGTTTGGGGGTGGTGGGGGGGGGGGGGGGGGGCTAAAAACCCAATAATTTTTCTAGTCAGGTTAATTTCGTCTGAATTAGAGTCTCAGATCTCGATTTGCGCTTGCTTGTACTCATGTACTTTCTTACAAAAAAAGATCTGATGCCAAGACTTATATCACAGACACACACAGTCAGTCATACAAAGGGAGATCACACCTAATTCCGGCTGTTGATGGACCAGCATGATCAATTTGGTGTATGGTAACTGCTTATTAACCCTTTACCCAATGTAACAGTCAGTGCTATTCACAAAAATGGCCAATTAATTGTCATTATTTTTTCATTTTTTGTCTCAAAAACATAGGTTATGACCCTTCTTTGGAACAAGCTCATTGAGCTCATTCCAATGAGGGGTCATAACCTATGTTTTTGAGACAAAAAATGAAAAAAAAATTAGTTATTCAAGAATTTGCAAGTGTTGTCTGCTTTTCATGTTAGGTAAAGGGTTAAACAAGACATTTATGACAATCACATGTATTCATCCACACAAAAATTTTCAAGAACACTTGAGTTTTGAACTATAATCCCAAATGACCAATATTCCAACTACATCATCAACATGTAGTTGAAATATTTTATCAGTTGGAAATCAAGCTACCGTAGTCAGACAAATTAGATTTAATGCCCTCCCGCCCCCCCCCCCCCCCCCCCCCCACAAACACAGCGATGCCGGAAGTATTGAGCAGAGGGGGGATGATCCTTTCCCTGCCATCAGACCATGGCGGTAAAATGGGGCAGACAATGGCCTTTCCAGGTTCAGCACTCATTTTTCTCAATGATATATTCTTGTGGTGAAGCTAAAATACACCCCAAATCTGGGAGCTTTCAAAATTCAATGGGGGAGTTGGGAGAGTTTGAGAGGACATGGGAGGGGGACACCTCCACTTAAACTCACCCATCTCAGGCCTTTGGGACATGCATGCTTCAGCATGTTATGACAGGGTTGCTAGTGCAAGTAAATGTCCTTTTCCCAGGGTCTGACCCCCTGCCCTGAAGTGCTTCTGGTGCACCTGTCCCAACACACACACCCATTCGATCAACTTCGTGATGAGATTAATGCAGTGAATAATATTCGGAAACTCACTTCTTGTTTTGCTACTATGGTAACAGGTAAACTAGCCATAGGAACATCATGACTATACGTAGCTGTCAGTAAAGGATTGGGATTATTATTCTCACTCCTATTTAACACTTCCGCTAACATATTGAGTAACTGGTAAAATACCTCATACCATGGTAGAAAACTGAAAGGAAAAGTCAAATAAAACAGTTTAAATATACACCACAAAAATCGCTTTCAAAGAAAAAAGCTGACATCAGTGATGTAGTTTCACACAAACTTCTTTTTACTTTATCTCAGAAAAATCACATGGAGAACTGAATAACTGCAAAGTGTCAAAGCAGGACAAAACACTTTGTTGCCGTGAAGATGGGATATTGGGCATCAAATAGGAAGTCTCCCTGTGCCATTGGGAGAGTTAACATGTCTACTACAGTACGACAGTGGAGCCCACTTGACTGGATATCTCTTAATCGAATAACACTGTTAATTGAATATAATTTCTCAATACAAAACTATTTACCATACCTGCAGTACAAAATTGACCTTTTAACTGAATATAGGTTATAGAGCAAACTCCTGTTAATTGAATAAAAAATCTTGTAACCTATCGAGAAATTAACTTGGCTCTCCCAGTTTTCCTTTTTTTATAGACATATTTGGTCTTAGTACAGCCAATACAGGCATTTAATCTATTATATCTTGTTTGACAGAGCTCATGGAGCTCTGTCAAACAAGATAAAATAGAATAAATGCTAAGTTTATCTCTAGAATACAGGAAAGTGACTCAATTCCTGCTAACTGGAAACTCCTGTAAATTGAATAATTTTCATTTGCAAAGTGGCTATTCAATTAACAGGGTTCCACTGTACTGATACAATGTTACAGAAAGTGAAATGCATTTATATGAGTAACTCTCCTTGTGGGGTCTTCAGAACTCCATGTTTAAATGTTAAAAAATTTATAGTAATTTATATATTTTTTATACTTACCAATGACCCAGACATAGCTGGTGCTAACTCTTAAAATATAGGGCCAAACACAAATTTTGCCCCCCAATCCCCAAAATTTGCATCTAAAACTAAAGAAAAACATGTCCTGAGAGGCCCTCCACACTTCGCCCCTACTGCGCATGCGCAGTGTCAAGGACGTTCCGAAATTGGCGCCATTTATCATTCTAATAACCAGTGCCTGGTAAGCGCTATGTACTCAGCGGGGAGGCAAGAGTTCCCAACTCCTGGGAGGGCCATCCCCGTCTGGGTCATTGGTAAGTATAAAAAATATATAAATTACTATAAATTTTTTAACATTTTTATACTGTACCAATGACCCAGACATAGCTGAATAGTAAAAAGGCTGGAGGGCCAAGGACATAGAGCAAAATGGAATACGCTCAATAAAATAAAATAGAGTCATCCCCTGTAGGGAAAAGAAGTAATAGGCCTTACATGTATCTTTCTTATTTATGATAAATTAGAAAGATACAACACCTTCCAAAAATTGAGCTTCATACATCCATGTACTCTATTAATATCCAATAATCCTTATACTAATAATTTTTAAAGTAAGCCAATAATAAAGTAAGTCTAGAGAATAGAGACTCTTATACTCCTAAAAGTGTGTGAGAATTGCATAATCATGTCCGTTGACATATGCAATATTCAAAGGCTATACTTTAAAAACTAAGACTTGAATGAATTTTATAAACTTAAACTTCTCACTAAACAACCATCCCAATAACAGCTCAGAATTACTAACTCCGGAGGAGGTATCCCCTTGTTTTCATAGTAAAAACAGGTGACCCAAGGGAACACCCTCCCCCCCCCCCTTTTTCTTGCCCTGGGTCAAATAGCCCAGAGCGAAGAGGGCAGCCGAACGGAGACACTGCCGAAACAGACAGCCTACCTAGCTATAGTAGCAACTGTTAAGTGAATGACATTCTGAGCAGTAGATAATAGACCTAACAATAGAGGCCTCCAGAAATGGACTCGATATTTCTGAGATAAAATTCATGAATGGATGGCTGAGCGCAATGAGCAGCCTTCAAAAATCTATAATAGCAACACTATTAAAGTAAGCCCAAGAAGTAGAAGAACTCTTACTTCATGAGCCGAAATCTTAAGCACAACTGCTAAGCCAATGATATACCATAAGCAGTACGCTAGTTAATAGAATCCATTAACAATAAAATGGAGCGTAACGTCCTTCTACTAGACATCAAAGACAGAAGAAGCTTACGCCCTTGTAATAAACAGATATCTGTTTATAAATACATAAACTGTACCCGGAAAGAGTAAAGGCCTATGCCCATACGAAGACGGAAGGACCTTAAAATAATAGGTTCCGGATAATAGGAGCCTAACTCTTATGCAACAATCCAACCTAAATAGTAACGGAAGTATTGATTCCGAAACTATGAAAGTGAAAATCATCCATCGATAGTGCATGAAACTCACTGACTCTACAGTAAAAGAGAAACCAACAGAATTACTGTCTAAAAGGTCAGAATTTGAAAACTACTGTTTCCAGAGGCTCAAATGATTACTTAGCTAAATAAGAACCTGAAGTTAAAATCCATATAGGAATTTAATCTAAAGATTCTAAGTCTATTTATCAAAAAGTTACTAATTGACTTAGATAAAGAGACAAAAGACTCAATTGTAAACTATCGTAGAGTGCATAGGTATGAGGTAACATAAACCTATAACCTAAATAACAACAGGCTGCAGTAGATCTTGTGAAACAAGTATACTAAAAAATAGCAATGAGTAGTATGGAGGGATCAACCATATGAACATAATGATCCCTACACCACGACGGAAGAGCCTCCACTCTAGTCGCATAGAATAGCGAAGAAGAGGATCTCCTATAGTAAGAAATCGCGTCCAAAGCTCGTCCAGTACAGTGCTTACAATGCAATACGGACCACACAACGGAATACATGAAGGTTGCGACCTTGCTGGTTGTGATAAAGATGACACGATTTACCCAGTGAAAAAAGATCCTCACATAGAGGAAGATTTCACGTTAAGATCCACAGTAGACAAGAGAGTAAATTACTCATGATCTCTGTGAAGATAGAGATGCTATCAACAGAAATGTATTGTGGTTGTTTATCTTAGCAATACCTGCTAAAAACAACAGCGCCGGAGGATACGCGTATCCTATCATTCCGTCCTATAGATCAATAGAGCGTTAACAGTATTAGCTCAGAGATCTGGACAAGCCAACACATACGTCTGCAATTGATTAGCCAGCTGTGTCATAAATAAAACATCATTGGGCGCTCCCAAAGATAGCAAATCTGATTAAATACTTGTTTGTTGAGAGTCCATTCTGACAGCAACAAGCGACCCGTAAGAGAACGGGAGTCCGATAAAACAATCAGACGACCCGGAATATGACGGACCAAAACTGAACTTGGTGTACTATAACCAACAGACGGATTCTTTCCATTAAATTGAATAACGGAAACGAAAGAGTGCCTCCCTGGTTCCGGAGATACGCCACTACTGTCGAATTAAAGGACAGGAATTTGGGCATGCGTTTCTGAATAATGTTCATGCAATGACATAAAGCAAGCCTAAAAAACATTATTCCGCGGAAGTTAACTGATAGCTAAAAGACTGCGGAACCCAAAGACCCCGGCACTTCGAATCCGTAGGGATCAGAATATATCCCAATCTGTTTGACTGGCAACCGTCATAACAGCCACACTCGGGTCCGGCAACTGCGGCGGCACTCTCTGAGTCAACCACCGAATGTTTACCCCAGTCTGAATCTCTTGTAACACTAGATAGACAAGAGAATGTATAAATCAAGCAATTCATGGATTGCCGGAAGTTGCCGTCGAAGAGAAGCTCCTCCGAGAACGAAGCGACTCTGAGAGAGTTCTTAACCTACTATCCACGCGTGGATGTAGCTAGGGCTGCCTCACGTCTAACCAACTCCAATCAGCCACTGAAGGGCGGAGTTATACGTGAACAAACTACTGCCCTCAAAAGAAATTACATTGAGAATAATATCCCGTAAATCTTTTCTTGAAGACGTAATGATAACGCCTCAGTAAGGCGGATTACGTATAATAAAGCGTCTAAGTTAAGTCTACTATACATAATGTCGTTCCCAACATTGAAATTGGAAAAGACATAAACGGTGAAAAAGAATATATGCAGTCTTTAATCACACCGTCTAGACGCATATGAACTCTCGGTATGCCCTGCTCTGCCAAAATAAACTATATGTAAAAAAGATAAAATGGCAGAAATGAGCCACGCGGACAAGAAACTAAACTATCATGCTTAGTAGCAGGCTTGTATATATATATAAATATATAGCGTCGAAAAATAAAACACATGTTGTAATAACAATATTGGACTGCGTCGGTAAGTCAGGGACAAAGTCCCTGTACTGATCGAAAAATCCGAGTCCAATGACGCTATAAGTCTCTTATCCAAGATCGCAGCAATGAAGTCCGAAAAACAATCACTGGAAGAAATGCCAGAAGATATGAAAGGCATCTTCCGATACTACTAAAGGGAAAACTCGAAATCTTTCGAATCCCTTTCGCCATCCTGTCGGACCCTATAAAGCGTTCGGTCGTCCGTAGCTTGATGCAACCGCGGACCGCACCGACCCAGCGCCGTCGGATAATTCCTGATTCGACCGAGAAACCGTCAATTGCTGGGATGCTGCGAAACAACTGTGCTAACTCGGATAGCACGTCCGTCACTGAGGCCTGAGGAGCAGCGGTCTTACGATGCATTGCCGCAGGAAGCTCCGAGATCGTTACCGCGTGCATACTTCCAATATGCGAGCGAACGGAGTGTATAGGCCTCGTGTCCCTTGGCTACCGGATGGCGCGACCTATTCGCTGTGGAATCACTGAATGCCGAAACTGATCGGATACTCGAGGTCACGTAGCCAATGTGCGGTCGTGTGCCCTGCTGTGAGGATGAGGAAGCATTAAAGACAGTCTCTCGGACTGTCAATATAACGGAGCGTCCCGAGCAACGGACATATGCTCCGAATGTAAAATATCTGAACCACAACATGCGGTCCCCTATGTTGTTGGCTTCCTCCGATCTGTCCTCAATCTGCCGTCACTGGGTGAGTACTAAAGTAAATAAAGTGCTCGCATCACCCAAATCTCCTTCCTAGACCGCAACGGACGAACCCGGCAGCCGAACCATTCGATGAATGTACGCTACACCGGGTGAGCTAGCGAATGTCACTCCGTAAGCGATAGACATATTCCATGAGCACTTATTGCCGCTAACTCTTCATTAACTATGACGACAGAGGCACACTTTTGAAAGACATCACCATAATTCTTCGAACAAGAAACTAGAAATGCTTGGATAGCAAGCATAAAATAATAATATATATAGCGTCGTTCAATAATTCGAAAGTTTGTGTGACATTATTGGACTATGTCGGAACTGAGGGACGATGTCCCTGAACCGAACCAAAAATTTCTAAGTCCACCGACGCTATCAGTTTCTTATCCGGCATCGCAGCATATGTTGTTCCGAAAGGGAAAGCTTGAAATCCACCGAATCCCTTTCGGTATCCCGTCGGACTGGATGAAACTTTCGGACGTCCGTACCCGCTTCCGCGGAGCGTCCCGACCCAGCATCGTCGGATAAAATATATGCGACAGATTCAGTTGATGCTGGGATGCTGCGATAAACTGTGCTATTAAGGAAAGCACGTCCGTTCCCGAGGCCTGTGCAGTAGCGGACTTACGATGCATTGCCGCTGGAAGCTCCGTGTACGTTGACTCCCGCATACTTCCTATGCGAACGTCCGGAGTCTGCAGGCCTCGGGTCCCCGGCTACCGACCCAGCGCTGTCGGATAATTCTCGATCCGACACCGTTTCTGTCGGCTGCTGGGATGCTGCGATAAGCTGTGCTATGTGCACAAGAATGTCCGGCGTCGAGACCTGCGGAGGCGCAGTCTATCGCTGCTTCGCCGAGGGCAGCTCCGCATCAGATGGCTCCCGCATACTTTTCCTATGCGAACGTCCGGAGTCCATCGGTCTCGAATCCCTGGCTGCCGGATGGTGTGACCTGGTCGCCGAAGAATCCTTGATCGGCGAAGCTGGTAATATATCGGCGGTCACGCAGCCAAGGTGCGGTCGTGTGCGCTGACGAGAAGAGGAAGCCTTAGCAGTCTCAGCGGACTGCCTATACAACGGAGCGTCCCGAGCGACGGACGTATGCTCCGCTAACGACACATTTGTACCACAACATCTGGGGCCAGATGTTGTTGAACGAGAGAGGGGCCTCTCTCGCTTGCCGTCCGGATGGACCGGAACGAGCTATGAACCGGACTAAAAGGCTTCCTCCGTTCTCCCTCCGATCCGCCGTCACTGGGTGTGCATTAAGTTAATTTTATAGTGCTCGCATCACCCCAAAATTCCTTCTAGACCGCAACGGACGAACCCGGCTGCCGAACCATTCGGTGAATGGACGCTACACCGGGCGAGCTAGCGGACGTCAAAGGCCGTCGAACCTACTAGGGTCCTCTTAGGCAATTGGCGTATTTACATGAGCACTTTTCCGCTAGCCCTTCATTAATTGTGACGACGGAGGCACACTGTTGGAAGACATCACAGATACATCACCCTAATCTTGATCGTCTGAAATAGAAATAGATAAAGTAGAGTGACCCTGCGGGGAAAGGACCGGAGTGTCCAAATCCCCAACAACATACCGTGACATACGCTTCCCATATTGTCATCGAAATCATACGATACAGAACCGGAGTTAATGCGAGTACACTGACCACATATAGAATGATAATAAGGTCAGAGGAAGACTTCCTCTTAAAACAATTGATAAATATCCTTTCAATGTGAAAAGAAAACAAGTCCTGGTACTCGCACTAATCCCTGGCAATCAAAATACATAATAATAATATGATCCATTAATATAGAAAAAATAATTGAAATCAAAATATTTTGAAAAAATATTTTTTCAGAACAGCCCAAGTTTCTGAAAAGTAACGTTGAGCCCCAATGGATCCCAAGCCTAAGTGTGGACAAAAATTTTTAAAAATATTTTAAACAATTTATTCAACACTTACGAACAATAATAATGTATCTAGTTATGATTGAAATAACATAAAGATATTATTATTTAGAAATCCCCCCCTCACACAGAGGGCTGTTGTAAATGTAAACAATGAGTGTAAAAACACTAAAATAAGACTCCAGGCACCCAGGCCCGAAATCAGTTACCAAAAATACACCATCTGATGCAAAACAGAGACTTCCAGGGAAGAAACTGCAGAACATCAGATGGTAGATGCAGAACACAACGCCTAACCACCCGTAGGTGAAGACGTAAACATGGGGAAAGAACAGAATTCATTCTGTTATTCAGCTAAACTCCCAAGAAAATTTTAGTAATAAAAATTACAGAAATTATGCCAAAAGCATGGGAGAATAGCAAGGGGGACTTAAAGGACAGGGAGAGAGGAAAAACACTTGAAAAAACAGTGTAACTAAATAATCAGAATGACAACAAAATGGCTGCTGCCTTGAAAATAGGTAACTTAACATAATTTCATTAAAAAATTTTAAGTTACAGCCCTGATAATATTCTGTCACACATTCTTTTCCTCTCCTCCTTTTCTATCCTCCTTAGAATCACCATTTCACTAATATTTATGTGTCTGGCATCATTTAAACTGAGATTTAAAAGCACAAAGATCAGTCAGATGTTAACTGATGAAGGGCCAAACTTAGAATGATAAATGGCGCCAATTTCGGAACGTCCTTGACACTGCGCATGCGCAGTAGGGGCGAAGTGTGGAGGGCCTCTCAGGACATGTTTTTCTTTAGTTTTAGATGCAAATTTTGGGGATTGGGGGGCAAAATTTGTGTTTGGCCCTATATTTTAAGAGTTAGCACCAGCTATGTCTGGGTCATTGGTACAGTATAAAAATATTGAAACACCATTTGTTTACATGCTTAAGACCACTGTGTATGAATGGATATGTACTCAAAAAGGTTCAATGTATTCTCGAGTTGAGGGAAAAATGTATAACAGTAAGTTGCTTAATTTCGTGGTTGTTAAAACTGACCATTTCATCAGAAAACTGTTGATATTGCTGGCTGTTCCGACTGTTTTAAGTGTCAGTATTAACATTTTGTTTATTGACAGAGTTTCAAAAAGTTAAGTGCCCAATTTCCGACTCCGACAAAACAGGCATATTTCTGGTAACTTTTACTTCCTGAACATCAAAATCTATGTGCTCACTTCGTCAATTTCATGTCACTTTTAGACAAACTGGCAGAAATTTATATTTTTATTGAAATATCATATATTTGATACATTAGTGAGGTAGCTAACACACAGTCATCATTTATAACAAACAAACAGTTGCTCAATAGGCAAACAAAAGCCATTATGCTGTTTCAATTTTGTTCAGGTTCAACAAAAATTTATTTGTATAGGTGCAACTTAAAAAGTGTTTTTGTCTGTACAGGTTATCGATCATAGCACAAGCTTTTATCAATGTTAGCTTATACGCTATTCTGACCATCATAGGGTGATATGTGTTGCACACTGAAACCACTGGATATCAACTAACATTATCATAATGCTAGTCAGTCATATTGGAATAAACTGAAATGGCAACACGACAATACTGAATGGAATGTTTTTGTGTGATGACAGGAACCGAAAGTGGGTCCCATTCCAATCGGAAATAGTTACAATGTTTTTAGCTCACCTGAGCTTCACTCAGGATAACTATTGTTATAGTAATTTGTTCGTCATCATCCGACTGCCGTACGTCCGTACACATAAACATTCTTTGGCACTGGCTGCTGGCTACATTTGTGATCCGATTTTACAAACTTGTGTAAATATGTAGATGGGAGCCTTCACTTTTGTTGCCAGTCTGCTACCCAACCTGACGGCCATGGCAGACGCATTAAATTGAAGGTGATTTTCTTTAGGCATAGTCTGAAGTCCGTATTTTTGTTCCAATTTCTCTGAAACTTGACATGAAGGTTCATGTGAACATGCAGATGGGAGCCTCCCCTTTTGGTTTGGATCTGCCAGCCAGTATGGCTGCCATGTTAGCCATCCTGGATTTTTGAAAAATTTTACTGTTTGACACTGGCTGCAGAGAACATTTCTGATCCAATTTTCTCGAAACATGGCATGAAGGTTTATGTTAACATGTACATGAGAGCCTTCCCTTTTGGTCTTGGTCCATCATTCAATATGGCCATCTCGGCAGCCATCTTAGATTTTTCATGACTATGTATCCACTTCAATGCTAATAATTTATGTTGCAGATGGATGAATCGTTTGAAATAAAGGGTCAGATGTGTGCCCAAACACCCTGCTATGCTTGCAAAGACAGAATTTATCACCAAATTCAAGACTAGACTTACCAGACACTGAAGTCTGAAACATGTGACACCACACAGAGCAAGATGCATTTGTTTGTAGCAAGTGTCCCAAGATTTATAAGTCACGAAGCACATCAAGGTTAAATGAGAACTCGGTTCATAATGCTTCGTTCAGATAATATGCCCAACATGTAACAAAGGATTCAACTTCACAACACATTTTGATGCTCACATGGCTGGTCATTATGCAAGCTTGCGTCAAAAATGCACTCAGAGTTCTGCAAGTTTCAATATAAGAAAAACTTGGACTCCCAGGTTCAAAAGGAACATGATGGTATACAGTATTTGTGTGAAGTGTGTCGTCTACGCTTTGCAGGGGAGGAGGAACTAAGAACCCATAACAAAGCTGAACATTCCGATCCACATTATTGTTGTCCAACATGCAATAAAGCTTTCAAGTGACATTCCAATCGACTATATCACACCAAACACAGCAAAGGGTGTAAGCAAAATTGATTTCTCATTATGGACTATGCGACTGGATCAAATAGTTAAATCCTTTCAGCTCAGAATGTTTTACTTTGTTCTTCGAGGCACCATATTTTTGTATGTGAACTTGAATAGGATATACCATTCCTTAGAATAAATCCCATTCAAGTTCACAAAAGAAAATATGGTGCATTTACTGACACAATTTATATTACATATAATAGAGGCTAAATTGTTGTGTAATAATCAAGTGCACTTTATATATTTTGGTTAAATCAGGATCACCATTTTCAAGTTAATTCGACTATTGTTTCCTTGTCATCCTCCACACAATTTTGTTGGCAAGTGTGTGATACAATTAAGCATTGCTTTATTCTCTGAAGGCACCATATTTTATTAAAACAGTCAGAACAGCTGGCTGTATCAATAGTTTACTGATGAAAATGGCCAATTTTAACAACCACCAAATTAAGCAACTTACCGTTATACGTTTTCCCCTAGACTCGAGCATAAACCTTTCTGAGTACATTTCCGTTCATACACAGTGAAGATGTTTACTTATTTTCACCCTGTTGTAAATGCATTGAGGATGTAGATAAAAATATTCATGAGATCTTCTCTTTGGAAATTATCTAAAATCACATCATATTTGTTAAGAAAGATTTGGACTCTTTTTTTTTCTCTGAATACAACAATTACTGTACTGCCCCAAGAATAATCCCAAGGGGTTGGGAAGTAAACAAGAGTGGAATCCGGTGTCCCTCAAGGTTCCGTCTTTGGTCCCAGCCTCTTCCTGTTTTATATAAACGATCTACCACATAATCTACACTCAACTGTACGCCTTTTTGCTGATGACACCATTGTATACCTAACCATAAAATCACCTGCAGACAGCGCTAAGCTCCAATCAGACCTGGACAAACTGGCCCTATGGGAGAACAGATGGAAAATGGAATTCCACCCAGAGAAATGCACCGTCTTGACCGTCAGCAAAAAGAGAAATTCGATACACCATGAATACAAATTGCACGGACATGTACTAAAGCACGAAACGTCAACTAAATACTTGGGCTGTACCCTATCCAACGACCTGACCTGGAACGAACACATAAACAATATAACCAACAAAGCTAACAGAAGCCTCGGTTTCCTCCATCGAAACCTTAACATCAAATCAAAGAAAATAAAAGAACAAGCATACAGATCTCTCATCAGACCCCAGCTAGAATACGCCACCACAGTCTGGGACCCATACCACAAAAACCTAATTGAAAAAGTGGAAAAGGTGCAAAGAAGATCAGCACGCTACGTTACAGGACGGATCACAAATACCTCCAGCATCAGCAGATTGATCCAAGACCTAAAATGGAAAAAACTAGAAACGAGAAGAAGAGAGACCAGACTCATCATGTTATACAAGATCAGTAACAGCTTAGTAGCAATTGACAGAGAACAATACCTGTCCAGGCCATCAAGACCATCACGACACACCCAAGCCCACTCCTTTGCATTACCAACAGCAACAAAGGACGTGCGAAAGTTAAAAAATTTATAGTAATTTATATATTTTTTATACTTACCAATGACCCAGACATAGCTGGTGCTAACTCTTAAAATATAGGGCCAAACACAAATTTTGCCCCCCAATCCCCAAAATTTGCATCTAAAACTAAAGAAAACATGTCCTGAAAGGCCCTCCACACTTCGCCCCCACTGCGCATGCGCAGTGTCAAGGACGTTCCGAAATTGGCGCCATTAATCATTCTAATAACCAGTGCCTGGTAAGCGCTATGTACTCAGCGGGGAGGCAAGAGTTCCCAACTCCTGGGAGGGCCATCCCCGTCTGGGTCATTGGTAAGTATAAAAAATATATAAATTACTATAAATTTTTTAACATTTTTATACTGTACCAATGACCCAGACATAGCTGAATAGTAAAAAGGCTGGAGGGCCAAGGACATAGAGCAAAATGGAATACGCTCAATAAAATAAAATAGAGTCATCCCCTGTAGGGAAAAAGAAGTAATAGGCCTTACATGTATCTTTCTTATTTATGATAAATTAGAAAGATACAACACCTTCCAAAATTGAGCTTCATACATCCATGTACTCTATTAATATCCAATATAATCCTTATACTAATAATTTTTAAAGTAAGCCAATAAATAAAGTAAGTCTAGAGAATAGAGACTCTTATACTCCTGAAAGTGTCTGAGGATTGCATAATCATGTCCGTTGACATATGCAATATTCAAAAGCTATACTTTAAAAACTAAGACTTGAATGAATTTTAAAAACCTAAACTTCTCACTAAACAACCATCCCAATAACAGCTCAGAATTACTAACTCCGGAGGAGGTATCCCCTTGTTTTCAAAGTAAAACAGGTGACCCAAGGGAACACCCTCCCCCCCCCCCTTTTTCTTGCCCTGGGTCAAATAGCCCAGAGCGAAGAGGGCAGCCGAACGGAGACACTGCCGAAACAGACAGCCTACCTAGCTATAGTAGCAACTGTTAAGTGAATGACATTCTGAGCAGTAGATAATAGACCTAACAATAGAGGCCTCCAGAAATGGACTCGATATTTCTAAGATAAAATTCATGAATGTGGATGGCTGAGCGCAATGAGCGGCCTTCAAAAATCTATAATAGCGACACTATTAATGTAAGCCCAAGAAGTAGAAGAACTCTTACTTCATGAGCCGAAATCTTAAGCACAACTGCTAAGTCAATGATATACCATAAGCAGTACCGATAGTTAATAGAATCCATTAACAATAAAAAGGAGCGTAACGTCCTTCTACTAGACATCAAAGACAGAAGAAGCTTACGCCCTTTGTAATAAACAGATATCTGTTTATAAATACATAAACTGTACCCGGAAAGAGTAAAGGCCTATGCCCATACGAAGACGGAAGGACCTTAAAATAATAGGTTCCGGATAATAGGAGCCTAACTCTTATGCAACAATCCAACCTAAATAGTAACGGAAGTATTGATTCCGAAACTATGAAAGTGAAAATCATCCATCGATAGTGCATGAAACTCACTGACTCTACAGTAAAAGAGAAACCAACAGAATTACTGTCTAAAAGGTCAGAATTTGAAAACTACTGTTTCCAGAGGCTCAAATGATTACTTAGCTAAATAAGAACCGAAGTTAAAATCCGTATAGGAATTTAATCTAAAGATTCTAAGTCTATTTATCAAAAAGTTACTAACTGACTTAGATAAAGAGACAAAAGACTCAATTGTAAACTATCGTAGAGTGCATAGGTATGAGGTAACATAAACCTATAACCTAAATAATAACAGGCTGCAGTAGATCTTGTGAAACAAGTATACTAAAAAATAGCAATGAGTAGTATGGAGGGATCAACAATATGAACATAATGATCCCTACACCACGACGGAAGAGCCTCCACTTTAGCCGCATAGAATAGCGAAGAAAAGGATCTCCTATAGTAAGAAATCGCGTCCAAAGCTCGTCCAGTACAGTGCTTACAATGCAATACGGACCACACAACGGAATACATGAAGGTTGCGACCTTGCTGGTTGTGATAAAGATGACACGATTTACCCAGTGAAAAAGATCCTCACATAGAGGAAGATTTCACGTTAAGACCCACAGTAGACAAGAGAGTAAATTACTCATGATCTCTGTGAAGATAGAGATGCTATCAACAGAAATGTATTGTGGTTGTTTATCTTAGCAATACCTGCTAAAACAATAGCGCCGGAGGATACGCGTATCCTATCATTCCGTCCTATAGATCAATAGAGCGTTAACAATATTAGCTCAGAGATCTGGACAAGCCAACACATACGTCTGCAATTGATTAGCAAGCTGTGTCATAAATAAATCATCATTGGGCGCTCCCATAGATAGCAAATCTGATTGAATACTTGTTTGTTGAGAGTCCATTCTGACAGCAACAAGCGACCCGTAAGAGAACGGGAGTCCGATAAAACAATCAGACGACCCGGAATATGACGGACCAAAACTGAACTTGGTGTACTATAACCAACAGACGGATTCTTTCCATTAAATTGAATAACGGAAACGAAAGAGTGCCTCCCTGGTTCCGGAGATACGCCACTACTGTCGAATTAAAGGACAGGAATTTGGGCATGCGTTTCTGAATAATGTTCATGCAATGACATAAAGCAAGCCTAAAAAACATTATTCCGCGGAAGTTAAACTGATTGCTAAAAGACTGCGGAACCCAAAGACCCTGGCACTTCGAATCCGTAGGGATCAGTATTATATCCCAATCTGTTTGACTGGCAACCGTCATAACAGCCACACTCGGGTCCGGCAACTGCGGCGGCACTCTCTGAGTCAACCACCGAATGTTTGCCCCAGTCTGAATCTCTTGTAACACTAGATAGACAAGAGAACGTATAAATCGAGCAATTCATGGATTGCCGAAAAGTTGCCGTCGAAGAGAAGCTCCTCCGAGAACGAAGCGACTCTGAGAGAGTTCTTAACCTTACTATCCATGCGTGTGGATGTAGCTAGGGCTGTGTCACGTCTAACTAACTCCAATCAGCCACTGAAGGGCGGAGTTATACGTGAACAAACTACTGCCCTCAAAAGAAATTACATTGAGAATAATATCCCGTAAATCTTTTCTTGAAGACGTAATGATAACGCCTCAGTAAGGCGGATTACGTATAATAAAGCGTCTAAGTTAAGTCTACTATACATAATGTCGTTCCCAACATTGAAATTGGAAAAGACATAAACGGCGAAAAAGAATATATGCAGTCTTTAATCACACCGTCTAGACGCATATGAACTCTCGGTATGCCCTGCTCTGCCAAAATAAACTATTTGTATAAATGATAAAATGGCAGAAATGAGCAACGCGGACAAGAAACTAAACTATCATGCTTAGTAGCAGGCTTGTATATATATATATATATAGCGTCGAAAAATAAAACACATGTTGTAATGACAATATTGGACTGCGTCGGTAAGTCAGGGACAATGTCCCTGAACCGATCGAAAAATCCGAGTCCAATGACGCTATAAGTCTCTTATCCAAGATCGCAGCAATGAAGTCCGAAATAATAATCACTGGAAGATAATGCCAGAAGATATGAAAGGCATCTTCCGATACTACTAAAGGGAAAACTCGAAATCTTTCGAATCCCTTTCGCCATCCTGTCGGACCCTATAAAGCGTTCGGTCGTCCGTACCTGATGCAACCGCGGACCGCACCGACCCAGCGCCGTCGGATAATTCCTGATTCGACCGAGAAACTGTCAATTGCTGGGATGCTGCGAAACAACTGTGCTAACTCGGATAGCACGTCCGTCACTGAGGCCTGAGGAGAAGCGGTCTTACGATGCATTGCCGCTGGAAGCTCCGTGATCGTTACCCCGTGCATACTACCAATATGCGAGCGAACGGAGTGTATAGGCCTCGTGTCCCTTGGCTACCGGATGGCGCGACCTATTCGCCGTGGAATCACTGAATGCCGAAACTGATCGGATACTCGAGGTCACGTAGCCAATGTGCGGTCGTGTGCCCTGCTGTGAGGATGAGGAAGCATTAAAGACAGTCTCTCGGACTGTCAATATAACGGAGCGTCCCGATCAACGGACATATGCTCCGAATGTAAAATATCTGAACCACAACATGCGGTCCCCTATGTTGTTGGGCGAGAGAGGGACCTCTCTCGCTCACAGCCCGGACGGACCTGGACAAGCCAGGAACCGGACTAACAGGCTTCCTCCGATCTGTCCTCAATCTGCCGTCACTGGGTGAGTACTAAAGTAATTAAAGTGCTCGCATCACCCAAATCTCCTTCCTAGACCGCAACGGACGAACCCGGCAGCCGAACCATTCGATGAATGTACGCTACACCGGGTGAGCTAGCGAATGTCACTCCGTAGGCGATAGACATATTCCATGAGCACTTATTGCCGCTAACTCTTCATTAACTATGACGACAGAGGCACACTTTTGAAAGACATCTCCATAACTCTTCGAACAAGTAACCAGAAACGCTTGGATAGCAAGCATAAAATAATAATATATATAGCGTCGTTCAATAATTCGAAAGTTTGTGTGACATTATTGGACTATGTCGGAACTGAGGGATGATGTCCCTGAACCGAACCAAAAATTTCTAAGTCCACCGACACTATCAGTTTCTTATCTGGCATCGCAGCATTCTGGTCCGACGAAAGAAGCTGTAGAAGACCAAGTCAGATGACATACACAACAGCATATGTTGTTCCGAAAGGGAAAGCTCAAAATCCTCCGAATCCCTTTCGGTATCCCGTCGGACCGGATGAAACTTTCGGACGTCCGTACCCGCTTCCGCGGAGCGTCCCGACCCAGCATCGTCGGATAAAATATATGCGACAGATTCAGTTGATGCTGGGATGCTGCGATAAACTGTGCTATTAAGGAAAGCACGTCCGTTCCCGAGGCCTGTGCAGTAGCGGTCTTACGATGCATTGCCGCCGGAAGCTCCGTGTATGTTGACTCCCGCACACTTCCTATGCGAACGTCCGGAGTCTGCAGGCCTCGTGTCCGTGGCTACCGGATGGTGTGACCTGGTCGCCGAAGAATCCTTGATCGGCGAAGCTGGTAATATATCGGCGGTCACGCAGCCAAGGTGCGGTCGTGTGCGCTGACGAGAAGAGGAAGCCTTAGCAGTCTCAGCGGACTGCCTATACAACGGAGCGTCCCGAGCGACGGACGTATGCTCCGCTTGCGACACATTTGTACCACAACATCTGGGGCCAGATGTTGTTGAACGAGAGAGGGGCCTCTCTCGCTTGCCGTCCGGATGGACCAGAACGAGCTATGAACCGGACTAAAAGGCTTCCGGCGTTCTCCCTCCGATCCGCCGTCACTGGGTGTGCATTAAGTTAATTTATAGTGCTCGCATCACCCCAAAATTCCTTCTAGACCGCAACGGACGAACCCGGCTGCCGAACCATTCGGTGAATGGACGCTACACCGGGCGAGCTAGCGGACGTCAAAGGCCGTCGAACCTACTAGGGTCCTCTTAGGCAATTGGCGTATTTACATGAGCACTTTTCCGCTAGCCCTTCATTAATTGTGACGACGGAGGCACACTGTTGGAAGACATCACAGATACATCACCCTAATCTTGATCGTCTGAAATAGAAATTGATAAAGTAGAGTGACCCTGCGGGGAAAGGACTGGAGTGTCCAAATCCCCAACAACATACCGTGACATACGCTTCCCATATTGTCATCGAAATCATACGATACAGAACAGGAGTTAATGCGAGTACATTGACCACATATAGAATGATAATAAAGTCAGAGGAAGACTTCCTCTTAAAACAACTGATCAATATCCTTTCAATGTGAAAAGAAAACAAGTCCTGGTACTCGCACTAATCCCTGGCAATCAAAATACATAATAATAATATGATCCATTAATATAGAAAAAATAATTGAAATCAAAATATTTTGAAAAAATATTTTTTCAGAACAGCCCAAGTTTCTGAAAAGTAACGTTGAGCCCCAATGGATCCCAAGCCTAAGTGTGGACAAAAATTTTAAAAATATTTTAAACAATTTATTCAACACTTACGAACAATAATAATGTATCTAGTTATGATTAAAATAACATAAAGATATTATTTTTTAGAAATCCCCCCCTCACACAGAGGGCTGTTGTAAATGTAAACAATGAGTGTAAAAACACTAAAATAAGACTCCAGGCACCCAGGCCCGAAATCAGTTACCAAAAATACACTATCTGATGCAAAACAGAGACTTCCAGGGAAGAAACTGCAGAACATCAGATGGTAGATGCAGAACACAACGCCTAACCACCCGTAGGTGAAGACGTACACATGGGGAAAGAACAGAATTCATTCTGTTATTCAGCTAAAACTCCCAAGAAATTTTAGTAATAATAATTACAGAAACTATGCCAAAAGCATGGGAGAATAGCAAGGGGGAACTTAAAGGACAGGGAGAGAGGAAAACACTTAAAAAAAAAACAGTGTAACTAAATAATCAGAATGACAACAAAATGGCTGCTGCCTTGAAAATAGGTAACTTAACATAATTTCATTAAAAAATTTTAAGTTACAGCCCTGATAATATTCTGTCACACATTCTTTTCCTCTCCTCCTTCTCTATCCTCCTTAGAATCACCATTTCACTAATATTTATGTGTCTGGCATCATTTAAACTGAGATTTATAAGCACAAAGATCAGTCAGATGTTAACTGATGAAGGGCCAAACTTAGAATGATTAATGGCGCCAATTTCGGAACGTCCTTGACACTGCGCATGCGCAGTGGGGGCGAAGTGTGGAGGGCCTTTCAGGACATGTTTTCTTTAGTTTTAGATGCAAATTTTGGGGATTGGGGGGCAAAATTTGTGTTTGGCCCTATATTTTAAGAGTTAGCACCAGCTATGTCTGGGTCATTGGTACAGTATAAAAATATGGTCCTTCTTTGTAAACATCATCAAAGATTGGAATAAACTTCCACCTACCATAGCCTCTGCCAGTTCACTTGAGTCCTTCAAGGCCCAAGTGACATCTTTGCAAAACTATTAAACCTGTAAATTGTTTTTAACCTGTTTTTAACTTAATGCGCACACACACATGCCAGAATATTCAACATGTTGAATGAGGGCATTGCATGGAAGAAGAAGAAGAAGAAGGTCTGGGCTTATTTTGGAGAGGTCAAGTCTGCAGGAGAATTTGGATGCAAAGCTGACACACAGTTAGGTGACTCTGTCAATCCCATAACAAAGATGCATTAACCCTTTACCCAACGAATTGTCCACATCCGCCCACGTAATATGCAAATATATTATTTTTCAAAAACTTTCAACAAAACCATATCATGTGACCCCTCTTTGGAACCAGCTCTTCGAGCTCGTTCCAAAGAGGGGTCACATGATATGGTTCTGTTGAAATTTTTGGAAAAAATTTAAAAAATATTTAAAATAATAAATTTTCAAATCGTCTGTGTTGGGTAAAGGGTTAACCCTTTACCTAACAAATCAGCCTCATATACTTTCCAAACTGAACAGCTGAAAAAACATTTGAAACAATTTCAACAAAACTAAATCATTTGACCCATCACTGAAACGAGCTCATTGAGCTCATTCCAATGAGGGGGACTCATGATGTGATTTTGTTGAATATTTTGAAACATTTGAAGTAACAAATTTTGATATCATGTACATTGGGTAAGGCCTTTTTTTTCATTTTAACAACTTATTAGCATGGCTGTCTTCGACGTTGTCATTCCAAAATCATGGACTGGGCTTATTTATGAGTTGGAGGGGCATCTGGGGAGAGGGGGGGGTCTGTAAACTGAACTATGAAAAGTTGGTAGGTGGGCTCATTTTCGATTCTGGGCTTATTCCCGGGTAACAATATATTTCTTGAGGACATCCAATATCTAAAGATTGTTCAGGTCCTTGGTAAGGGATTTCTAAATTCAACATCATTCAAGGAATTCAAGGAGCTGTGGAACCCTGTATATTTAGCCATTCAATCTGTGACTAACATGTATATCTCTTCACTGATAATTTATCACTTACCTCAGTACACATAAACATGTTTGAGCCCCTGTTGCATGTCGGCAAAAAACAAATCTAAATTTGCTTTCATCATCTGTGAGAACAAATGTGAAGTGGTCCACTGTTTGGCTGAAAGAAGAGTAAATTCCAGTAGCATTATGCATAAATACGTTAACCCTTTACCCAATGCACAGGACAGAAAAATTTAATATTTTAATTATTGGTTTTTAAAAATTTTCAGAAAATCTCAACAAAACCATAACCTGCGCCCCCTCATTGAAATGAGCTCATTCCATTGAGGGGGGTCAGGTGATATGGTTTCATTGAATTTTTGGAAAAATTTATCTTTTTCAATTACTTAATTTCAAAATCATGTAATCCCATCAAAACTGAGTTCCTGAATAGGATTTACACAAACCTTATTCACCACTGCAATTGGGCAAATCAATACTGTATTAATTTGTAGGGAGGTTCAGTAATAATTTAATCCAACAGCTCTGTGGATTTTAGCATGACTGCATGCAACTGATTCAAACAGTCTTCTAAATGATCCTTACAGAGAGGTTTTATATCAAACATTATAAGTTATTGTGATGAATTGACGGTAACATGGTCTGAGGTTTGCGTCTCAGAGTATACAGTGGAGCCCACTTTATTGGATATCTCTTAATTGTATATCCCTGTTAATTGAATATAATTTTCAAACACAAAACCGTTTACCATACCTTCAGTACAAATTTGATCTGTTAATTCCATATGGGTTGTAGAGTAAACTCCTGTTAATTGTATATAAATTTTTGTAATATGTCGAAAAAATTACTGTGACACACACCAAATTCCCCTTATTTATCAACTTTTTGGTCTCACTACATCCAATACAGGCATTTATTCTATTATATCTTGTTTGACAGAGCTCTATGAGCTCTGTCAAACAAGATATAATAGAATAAATGCTCAGTTTACCTCCAGAACACAGGAAACTGACCAAATCCCTGTTAATTGTATACTCCTGTTAATTGAATAATTTTCACTGGCAAAATGGATATTCAATTAAGAGGACTCTACTGTATTTTCAACCTAGCTGTGGAGTACCTAGGTTGAAAATATGCTCTGAGCCCGCAAACCTCAGACCATGTTCCCATCAATCAATCACATTAATGTATATGTTCCAATAAGACGCTACCCCCATAACCCCAAACCCACATTGTGAAAAGAACAAGGCAGCTTTTAATGAAAACAAGTTTAGTAAATAAACCTCCTGTGTACCCCATGGCATCAATGGACAAGTAATCAATAAATCAGATAATGTAAAGGACACTTAGTTCAAATCGTTAACTAATTTGCAATTTAAACAACACTTCATTCGGAACATCTTCTGCTGCACGTGTGAAACATCTTGAAAAATGATGTGGTTTGCAAGTCACTCTGTTGATGAAATAATTACGAAATGAGCAATTGCATCTCAAATATTTCATGTGGTGACATCAAACGGTAACATATGCTACTGGTACTGAAAACATAGAAAACAAAAGCACTGCCTAGCATTACATAATACATCCAGTTGGCTTTTTCGAATTGTACATAACTATTGTTTTGAAACATGGACCAACCAATAACAACAGACAGAATCCGAACTGAACTTTTATTTTAGTATGACCGAGACACAAACCAAGTTTGGTGCTGAACGACAAATCCAAAATAAAGTTATCGCCCAAAAAACAAAATGTTGAAAAAAATGTGAAATTTCTAAAGTTGAAAAGGGGCATAACTCTGGAAAGAATAATCTGACCAAAATTAAAATCATAGGTGCACAGGTTCTCATGATGGTGAACATGCATAACAAGTTTCGAAATAATCGCTCCAGAAACCTCAGAAAAACCCTCCAGACAAAATTCAGACTTATGTGGCAGATCATTACAAGTCAAAAAGGAGCATAAGGCTGAAAAAAAAAATAGTCCATCTCAAACTCTAATCACAGGTGCAAGGATACATGATCATTCGTACCAAGTTTCGAAAGAATTGGTCTATAAACCTCCAAGGAAATCTCCAGACTAACTTCGACTAATGTGGTAAATTATTCTAAGTCGAAAAGAGGCATAACTTTGGAAAAATAGTTTCAACCAGAACTATAATCACAGGTGCACAGACTTACATAGTGGTGAACATGCGTATCAAGTTTCAAAAGTATTGGTTGATAAATCTCGATGAAAATCTCCAGACAATATTCAGACTGATGAGACAAGTTGTTCTATGTTAAAAAGGGGCATGACTCTTGCAAAAATAGTGCCACTGGAACTATAATCGCACATGTCCAAGTTTTCCATGGTGGCGAACATACATGTCAAGATTCGACAAAATTAGTCTTCTAAGAAAATCTCTGGACAAAATTCGGACTGATGAGGTAAATTATTCCAAGTTGAAAAGGGGCAAAAATCTGGCAAAAATAGTCCCACTGACCTATAATCACACATGAAGAGGTTCCCATTAGGGCTGTCATGATTTTTGAATTTAGGAATCAATTAATCGCCGCAAATAATCGATATTAATCGATTAATCATACCTAGATGACCCCCTCCCCCCACCCCACACACACTTTTTGAAGTCATTAAAAATGAAGTTTAAGTCTGTTGACCTATCTCAGGTAAACAAGGAAGATGATCCTCTTTCAGGTACATTCAAAGCTTTGATGTTCTGAACTTTTGAACCACCAGTGTAATAATCAAGACCAGTCGTCAGTTGTGAACTTGCAAAGTTCGCAACTGACGACCAGTCTTGATTATTACACTGACGGTTCAAAAGTTCAGAACATCAAAGCTTAGAATGTACCTGAAAGACAAGTGCTTTTAATGGCTTCTTGAGGTTTAACGTCGACGTTCTTGACCTTTTACCTTTAGAAACAATAGTTTTTTCATCATATTTTTTTAAATTATTAAACGTCTACAACGGGGTCAAATTTACCAATTTTTTTACAAAGAAAAATACTAATCGATTTTGGCTTGACCTATCGACAATCGATTAATCATGACAGCCCTAGTTCCCATGGTGGTGAAAATGCATACCAAGTTTCGAAGGGAATGGACCTCTAACACTCATGAAAATCTCTGGACAAAAGAAACGGACGGATGGATAGATAACCCATTTACAGAGTAATTTTTTTTTCAAATGAGCATATAAAAACTATGCAAACTCTCGTCTAATCAGAGGGTGAGTACTTTAGTCTTATTTGAACATGGATACTTTTGGAGTAGTGGTTTGGAAAATCATGTTTTCATATTGTTTCTCTATTAAACCAGTCAATCAAGTCAAATTATATACCCCATCTGTCAAGAAATCGCTATACAAATGTTTGTATTGTTTTTGGGCAGGAACAAGTATGCAAAATAACATATGAAAAATCTTCATTAATCCCATCATGGGAAAGTTAAAAAATTTATAGTAATTTATATATTTTTTATACTTACCAATGACCCAGACATAGCTGGTGCTAACTCTTAAAATATAGGGCCAAACACAAATTTTGCCCCCCCAATCCCCAAAATTTGCATCTAAAATCAAAGAAAACATGTCCTGAATGGCCCTCCACACTTCACCTCTACTGCGCATGCGCAGTGTCAAGGACGTTCCGAAATTGGCGCCATTAATCATTCTAATAACCAGTGCCTGGTAAGCGCTATGTACTCAGCGGGGAGGTAAGAGTTCCCAACTCCTGGGAGGGCCATCCCCGTCTGGGTCATTGGTAAGTATAAAAAATATATAAATTACTATAAATTTTTTAACATTTTTATACTGTACCAATGACCCAGACATAGTTGAATAGTAAAAAGGCTGGAGGGCCAAGGACATAGAGCAAGATGGAATACGCTCAATTATATAAAAAAGAGTCATCCCCTCTAGGGAAAAAGAAGTATTAGGCCTTACATGTATCTCTCTTATTTATGATAAATTAGAAAGATACAACACCTTCCAAAATTGAGCATCATACATCCATGTACTCTATTAATATCTAGTATAATCCTTATACTAATAATATTTAAAGTAAGCCAATAAATAAAGTAAGTCTAGAGAATAGAGACTCTTTATACTCCTTAAAAGTGTCTGAGGATTGTATAATAATGTCCGTTGACACGTGTTATATTCAAAAGCTATACTTTAAAAACTAAGACCTGAATGAATTTTTAAAACATAAACTTCTCACTAAACAACCATCCCAATAACAGCTCAGAATTACTAACTCCAGAGGAGGTATCCCCTTGTTTTCATAGTAAAACAGGTGACCCAAGGGAACACCCTCCCCCCCCCCCCCTTTTCTTGCCCTGGGTCAAATAGCCCAGAGCGAAGAGGGCAGCAGAACGGAGTCACTGCCGAAACAGACAGCCTACCTAGCTATAGTAGCAACTGTTAAGTGAATGACATTCTGAGCAGTAGATAATAGACCTAACAATAGAGGCCTCCAGAAATGGACTCAATATTTCTGAGATAAAACTTCATGAATGTGGATGGCTGAGCGCAATGAGCAGCCTTCAAAAGTCTATAATAGCAACACTATTAATGTAAGCCCAAGATGTAGAAGAACTCTTACTTCATGAGCCGAAATCTCAAACACAACTGCTGAGTCAATGATATACCATAAGCAGTATCGATAGTTAATTGAATCCATTAGCAATAGAATGGAGCGTAACGTCCTTCTATTAGGCATCAAAGACAGAAGAAGCTTACGCCCGTAGTAATAAACAGATATCTGTTTCTAAATACATAAACTCTAACCGGACAGAGTAAAGGCCTATGCCCGTACGAAGACGGAAGGACCTTAATAACAATAGGTTCCGGATATTAATTAGGAGCCTGACTCTTATGCAAAAATCCAACCTAAATAGTAAAGGAAGTAGTGATTCCGAAACTACGAAAGTGAAAATCATCCACCGATAGTGCATGAAACTCACTGACTCTTCAGTAAAAGAGAAGCCAACAGAATTACTGTCTAAAAGGTCAGAATTTGAAAACTACTGTTTCCAGAGGCTCAAATGATTACTTAGCTAAATAAGAACCGAAGGTAAATTCCATATAGGAATTTAATCTAATGATTCTAAGTCTATTTATCAAAAAGTTACTGACTTAGATAAAGAGACATAAGACTCAATTGTAAACTATCATAGAGTGCATAGGTATGAGGTAACATAAACCTATAACCTTAATAATAACAGGCTGCAGTAGATCTTGTCAAACAAGTATACTAAAAAGTTGCAATGACTAGTATGGAGGGATCAACAATATCAACATAGTGATCCCTACATCAACGACGGAAGAGCCTCCACTTTAGCCGCATAGTATAGCGAAGAAGAGGTTCTCCTATAGTAAGAAATCGCGTCCAAAGCTCGTCCAGTACAATGCTTACAATGCAATAAGGACCACACAACGGAATACGTGAAGGTTGAGACCTTACGGGTTGTGATAAAGATGACACGATTTTACCCAGCGAAAAAAGATCCTCTCATGGAGGAAGATTTCGCGTTAAGTCCCACAGTAGACCTCAGAGTAAATTTACCCACGGTCTCTGTGAAGACAGAGATGCTATCAACAGAAATGTATTGTGGTTGTTTATCTTAGCAATACTTGCTGAAACAACAGCGCAGGAGGATTCGCATATCCTATCATTCCGTCCTATTAGATCAATAGAGCATTAACAACATAAGCTCAGAGATCCGGACCAGCAAACACATACGTCTGCAATTGACAAGCAAGTTGTGTCGTAAATAAATTATCATTGGGCGCTTCCATTGATAGCAACTCTGATTGAATACTTGTTTGTTGAGAGTCCATTCTGACGGCAACAAGCGACCCATAAGTGAACGGGAGTCCGGTAATACAATCAGACGACCCGGAATATGACGGACCGAAGCAGAACATGGTGTACTATAACAAACAGAAGGATTCTTTCCATTAAATTGAATAACGGAAACGAATGAGTGCCTCCCTGGTTCCGGAGATACGCCACTACTGTCGAATTAACGGACAGGATTTGGACAAGCGTTTCTGAATAATGTTCATCCAATGACATAAAGCAAACCTAAAAAAACATTATTCCGTGGAAGATAAGTGCTTACTTAGAGACTGCGGAACCCAAAGACCCAGGCACTTCGAATCCGTTGGGATTAATATTATATCCCAACCTGTTTGACTGGCAACCGTCATAATTATAAAACTCGGATCCGGCAACTGCAGTGGCACTCTCTGAGTCAACCACCGAATGTTTGCCCCAGTCTGAATCTCTTGCTGCACTAGATAGACAAGAGAACGTGTAAATCGAGCAATTCATAGATTGCTGAAAAGTTGCCGTCGAAGAGAAGCTTCTCCGAGAACGAAGCGACTCTGAGAGAGTTCTTCACCTTACTATCCACGCGCATGGATGTAGCTAGGGCTGCGTCACGTCTAACCAACTCCAAGCAGCCACTGAAGGGCGGAGTTATACGTGAACAAACTACTGCCCTCACAAGAAATCACATTGACGATTAAATCCCGGAATTCTTTCTCTTGAAGACGTAATGATAACGCCTCAGTAAGGTGGATTACGTATGATAAAGCATCTAAGTTAAGTCTATTAGACATCATTGTCGCTTCCAATATTGTGGTTGGAAAAGACATAGACGGTGAAAAAGATTATTTCCAGTCTTTAACCACACCGTCTAGACGCATATGAACTCTCGGTATGCCCTGTTCTGCCAAAATAAATTATTCGTATAAATGATAAAAGGCAGAAATGAGCATTGCGGACAAGAAACTAAACTATCATGCTTGGTAGCAGGCTTATATATATATATAGCGTCGATAAATAATACACATGTTCTAATGACATTATTGGACTGTGTCGGTAAGTCAGGGACAATGTCCCTGAACCGGTCCAAAATTCCGTGTCCAATGACGCTATAAGTCTCTTATCCAACATCGCAGCAATGTAGTCCGAAATAACAATCACTGGAAGATAATGCCGGAAGATATGTATGGCAGCTTTCGATGCTACGAAAGGGAAAACTCGAAATCTTTCGAATCCCTTTCGCAATCCTGTCGGACCCTATAAAGCGTTCGGTCGTCCGTACCTGATGCAACCGCGGACCGCACCGACCCAGCGCCGTCAGATAATTCCTGACTCGACCAAGAAACTGTCGATTGCTGGGATGCTGCGAAAAAACTGTGCTAACTCGGATAGCACGTCTGTCACTGAGGCCTGTGGAGAAGCGGTCCTACGATGCATTGCCGCTGGAAGCTCCGTGATCGTTACCCCCGTGCATACTACTAATATGCGAGCGAACGGAGTGTGTAGGCCTCGTGTCCCTTGGCTACCGGATGGCGTGACCTGTTCGCCGTGGAATCACTGAATGACGAAACTGATCGGATACTCGAGGTCACGTAGCCAATGTGCGGTCGTGTGCACTGCTGTGAGGATGAGGAAGCATTATCGACAGTCTCTCGGACTGTCAATATAACGGAGCGTCCCGAGCGACGGACATATGCTCCGAATGTAAAATATCTGAACCACAACATGCGGTCCCCTATGTTGTTGGACGAGAGAGGGACCTCTCTCGCTCACAGCCCGGACGGACCTGGACAAGCCAGGAACCGGACTAACAGGCTTCCTCCGATCTGTCCTCAATCCGCCGTCACTGGGTGAGTACTAAAGTAATTATAGTGCTCGGATCACCCAAATCTCCTTCCTAGACCGCAACGGACGAACCCGGCAGCCGAACCATTCGATGAATGTACGCTACACCGGGTGAGCTAGCGAATGTCACTCCGTCGATCCTACAAGGGACCTCTTAGGCGATAGACATATTCCATGAGCACTTATTGCCGCTAGCTCTTCATTAACTATGACGACAGAGGCACACTTTGAAAGACATCTCCGTAACTTTGCGAACAAGAAACCAGAAATGCTTGGTAATAGCAAGCATATAATAATAAATATATAGCGTCGTTCAATAATTCGAAAGATTGTGTGACATTATTGGACTATGTCGGAACTGAGGGACGAAGTCCCTGAACCGAACCAAAAATTTCTAAGTCCACCGACGCTATCAGTTTCTTATCCGTCATCGCAGCATTCTGGTCCGACGAAAGAACCTGTAGAAGATCAAGTCAGATGACATACACAACAGCATATGTTGTTCCGAAAGGGAAAGCTCAAAATCCTCCGAATCCCTTTCGGTATCCCGTCGGACCGGATGAAATTTTCGGACGTCCATACCCACTTCCGCGGAGTGTCCCGACCCAGCATCGTCGGATAAAACATTATGCGACAGATTCAGTTGTTGCTGGGATGCTGCGATAAGCTGTGCTATTTAGGATAGCACGTCCGTCCCCGAGGCCTGTGCAGTAGCGGTCTTACGATGCATTGCCGCCGGAAGCTCCGTGTACGTTGACTCCTGCACACTTTCCTATGCGAACGTCCGGAGTCTGCAGGCCTCGTGTCCCTGGCTACCGGATGGTGTGACCTGGTCGCCGATGATGATTCTCTGACTGGCGAAGCTGACTGGATATCCGAGGTCACGTAGCCAAGAGCGGTCGTGTGCGCTACCATGAGAATGAGGAAGCCTTATTGACAGTCTCTCTGGACTGACTATATGTCGGAGCGTCCCGAGCGGCGGACGTATGCTCCGAATGCGAAACATTTTGTACCACAACATCTGGGGCCAGATGTTGTTGTACGAGAGAGGGGCCTCTCTCGCTCGCCGTCCGGATGGACCAGAATGAGCTATGAACCGGACTAAAAGGCTTCCTCCATTCTCCCTCTAATCCGCCATCACTGGGTGTGCATTTGGTTGATTTATAGTGCTCGCATCACCCCAAAACTCCTTCTAGACCGCAACGGACGAACCCGGCTGCCGAACCATTCGATGAATGGATGCTACACCGGGCGAGCTAGCGGACGTCAAAGGCCGTCGAACCTACTAGGGTCCTCTTAGGCAATTGGCGTATTTACATGAGCACTTTTCCGCTAGCCCTTCATTAATTGTGACGACGGAGGCACACTGTTGGAAGACATCACAGATACATCACCCTAATCTTGATCGTCTGAAATAGAAATTGATAAAGTAGAGTGACCCTGCGGGGAAAGGACCGGAATGTCCAATTCCCCACTAACATACCGTGACATACGCTTCCCATGTTGTCATCAAAATCATCAGATACAGAAGAGGAGTTAATGCGAGTACACTGACCACATATAGAATGATTATAAAAGTCAGAGGAAGCCTTCCTCTTATTACAATTGATCAAAATCCTTTCAATGTGAAAAGAAAACAAAGTCCTGGTACTCGCACCAACCCCTGACAATCAAAATACATAATAATAATATGATCCATTAACATAGAAAAAATAATTGAAATCAAAATATTTTGAAAAAATATTTTTTCAGAACAGCCCAAGTTTCTGAAAAGTAACGTTGAGCCCCAATGGATCCCAAGCCTAAGTGTGGACAAAAAATTTAAAAATATTTTAAACAATTTATGCAACACTTACGAACAATAATAATGTATCTAGTTATGATTAAATTAACATCAAGATATTATTTTCAAGAAATCCCCCCCTCACACAGAGGGCTGTTGTAAATGTAAACAATGAGTGTAAAAACACTAAAATAAGACTCCAGGCACCCAGGCCCGAAATCAGTTACCAAAAATACACTATCTGATGCAAAACAGAGACTTCCAGGGAAGAAACTGCAGAACATCAGATGGTAGATGCAGAACACAACGCCTAACCACCCATAGGTGAAGACGTAAACATGGGGAAAAGAACAGAATTCGTTCTGTTATTCAGCTAAAACTCCCAAGAAATTTTAGTAATAATAATTACAGAAACTAGGCCAAAAGCATGGGAGAATAGCAAGTGGGGACTTAAAGGAAAGGGAGAGAGGAAAACACTTAAAAATTAGTGTAACTAAATAACAAGAATGACAACAAAATGGCTGCTGCCTCGAAAATAGGTAACTTAACATAATTTCATTAAAAAATTTTAAGTTACAGTCCTGATAATATTCTGTCACACATTTTTCCTCTCCTCCTTCTCTATCCTCCTTAGAATCACCATTTCACTAATATTTATGTGTCTGGCATCATTTAAACTGAGATTTACAAGCACAAAGATCAGTCAGATGTTAACTGATGAAGGGCCAAACTTAGAATGATTAATGGCGCCAATTTCGGAACATCCTTGACACTGCGCATGTGCAGTAGAGGTGAAGTGTGGAGGGCCATTCAGGACATGTTTTCTTTGGTTTTAGATGCAAATTTTGGGGATTGGGGGGCAAAATTTGTGTTTGGCCCTATATTTTAAGAGTTAGCACCAGCTATGTCTGGGTCATTGGTACAGTATATATGTATGTATCATTTTTGGGTGAAAATTGTGAAAAAGTAAATAAAATGTATGAAAATTGGAATTTTGTAACTACACCTTCAAACAGTTCCAAGCACAAACACTGTCATCGAATTATACACTAAATTAGTATGATTAATACCTCTCTTAAACTCCAAATAAATGGTAGAAGGAAAAATGCAATTTTGGGGGTAAAATGTTTTAAAAATTACCGTAATATATCAATGTCATATATAATAAATATAAAACTAGAAAAACTGTGAGCATTGCTCACTAAATGATACCACCCAATCCCACCAAGAAACATTTTACAACAGTAAAAGTGTGTTTAATGTAGAGAGCACAAACACTGACCCCCCCCCCCCCAACCCCACCACACCTCCACCCCAAAGCTTGAATTGACAAAGCCCATTTTTCAATATGTGAAACTATAAAAATGAAAATATCTGAAAACAAAATAGGAGGTGCACATCTTCAATGTTTGTAAAAGAATGTCTGAGAGTTTCAATGAAATCTGTTCACTGGTTTAAGAGGAGTTGTGAATAGCAGATGTGTATCCCCCAAAAGCGTAACACCCCTATAGCGTAATGGACGGACAGACGGATGTTTGTCCGAATATGAAAATATCTGAAAGAAAAATAGGCGGTGCACATCTTCAATGTATGTAAAAGAAGGTCTGAAAGTTCCAATGGAGTTTGTTCAATGGTTTAAGACGAGTGGTGGATAGCAGATCTATACCCCTCCCTACTAAAACCGGAATTGACAAATACCATTTTTGAATATGGGGAACTGTAAATACGAAAATATCTGAAAAGAAAATAGGAGTTGCACATCTTCAATGTACGTAAAAGAATGTCTGAGAGTTTCAATGAAATCTGTTCAATGGTTTAAGAGGAGTTGCGGATAGCAGATGTGTACATCCCAAAAGCGTAATGGATGGATGAACGGATGGACGGACATCGAAATATGAAAATATCTGAAAGAAAAATAGGAGGTGCACATCTTCAATGTATGTAAAAGAAGGTTTGAGAGTTCCAATGGTGTTTGTTCAATGGTTTAAGAGGAGTAGCGGATAGCAGATCTATACCCCTCCCTACTAAACCCGAATTGACAAAGACCATTTTTGAATATGGGGAACTGTAAATATGAAATATCTGAAAACAAAATAGGAGGTGCACATCTGCAATGTATGTAAAGGAATGTCTGAAAGTTTCAATGAAATCTGTTCAATGCTTTAAGAGGAGTTGCGGATAGCAGATCTGCACAGAATGTCAATTGAATTTGACAAAGTTCATTTTTCAATATGGAAACTGTAAAAATGAAAATAACTGAAAAGAAAATAGGAGGTGCACATCTTCAATGTATGTAAAAGAATGTCTGAGAGTTTCAATGAAATCCACTCACTGGTTTAGGAGGAGTTGCGGATAGCAGATGTGTACCCCCCTAAAGTGTAACAGACGGACGTATGGACGTACGGATGGACATAGTGAACACTATAAACCACCCCACTTTTCAAGTGGGTGGTATAATAATAACTGCTGCAATGTCAATGCAGATAATCTTGAGATCTGATAAAAAGAAAGTTTGTGCCACTCACCACTGACTTCCACCTGCACCAAAGACCTTGCTAAAGATGATAAGATCTAACTGTGCTACAGGTTGCGAGACATAAGTGAGGTTACAAAAGGAAAAAAAACTCACCTGTTCAAACGTGTGTGAGAAATGCCAGGAAAATAATAACTGCTGCAATGTCAATGCAGCTAATCTGGAAATCTGATTTTGCAAAGCAGCAGAACCATTTATCAGATCTCCATCTTGATCTAAGCGCCACGGAAATGATGGTTGTTTTAACTCTTTTAATGAGTATTGATCACATTCCAATTTCCACTGATTTTACTGAATTTTTCAATGTTTTCACCCCAAAATAACCATTTTCCTGAGATGGGATTAACAGGGATTTTTCATATGTTATTCTGCATGCTAATTCCTGCCCCAAAACAATACAAACATTTCTATAGCAATTTCTTGGTGATTGGGGTATAATTTTACTATTTTTGTTTCCTCGTGAAGAAATAAGTCATCAAAAACATAATTTCCCATTGTTGGATTTTTGGGGATTTTCAGTGTGTTGTCATTTGGACATATATGCTTCGTTTAAAAGCAAAATCGTTTGTATAGCAATCTCTTGTGGGTTAAGTATCAGATTGATTGGACTAATTGCCCACACTGCCAAAATATGTCCACTTTTGTAATGGCAGTACAATACCTATGTCGAACTTCATCAGCAAAATAACCATAAAACAGGTTGGCAAATCTCAAGAAAGAAACTGATTGAATTCTCATGAAAAATGACATGATGGGAGCACATGACGACTGTCATCATGTTTTAGTTGTTACTTAACACCACTAGCAGACAATACAATATTTTTTCTCAAATTAGGCCACACAAAAAAAATTAATTGATTCTCAGGCAATTTTTATTTCTAATCAATGAGTTGGGACCCATAAAGTAAATCTTCTGTTTCTCCGGCCATTTTTTTTGTAAAATTGCCTGTGGGCAGGCAGTTTTTTATTTTATTTCTTATTTCTGTAATTATTTCTTTGCCACCAAAAGTTCATGTTTTTGGTTTGTTTTATATTTTAGGCTCATAATCTACAGAATAGCATGGGTGGTGATGCAAAAGCCTTTTTTCGAAACTGCCATCTTGGCTTTTAATCTATGCAAGGTCACAGGTCACCAGGTATAAACATTTCAAGAAAACATTGCCATAAGCAATGGGAGAAGAGAGCGGGTGAAGTGCTTCGGACCCCATTTCATTCAATAGAGTGAATTCAAAAAACATAGCAAAGGATACCATTTGTTTAAGACAATGGCAATATTGTATGATAACGTTCATTATTTCGAATTCAGTTCCTATCAACTTAAATGGTGTTTGAATACATGGTGAGTCATGACTCTGTGGCCTTGGGCTCTGTTTCGACAACTTTCGGGGATTTCCCAAGCTGAGAAACTCTATGCCACAACAGTTTCCTTGTTGCCACTCAAAATAAGTCCTCGCCTCCATAAAAACAGTCTTTAAACCTCCGGTATCCCATCATTTAAAGTCACCTAGTGTTGCCACTGCAGTTGATTCGAAAGATTACATAGCTTCTATGAATTTAAACTGATGTTTCACAAAACTAGTTGTCTTGACTGACAAAGAACTCAACGTGACGAACATAGAAATCACTTTGTTTACACCCTGTGACATTGCATAGACTAAAAGCCAAGATGGCAGTTTCGAAAAAGGCTTATTGCAATGCCTTGTTGCACTCAAGGGACAAATTTATCAATTTTATTAACTTGGGTAGAATATCAGACATAAACCATTAAATTTTGATTTTTTAAAGTTTTCCTTGGTTATAAAAATGAGTGGATGTGGCAGCCAAAAGGACCATGCAGGAGGTCCTGAGAAACAGATTTTTTACTTTTTTTAAGCCTTACTTTTAATTTTTACTTATTACATACACTGAGCATGGATTGAGAGGCTTTCCGCTGTCTTTTCACACACAGAAAATATAGAAAGTGCTTAAGGCCACAAAAAGTAGATCTTCTATTTCTCAGGCTATTATTTGTAAAATTTCATGTGGGCGAGTGGATTTTTATTTTACTTTTTATTTCTGTAATTATTTCTTTGCCACCAAAAGTTCATGTCCTCGGTATGTTTTAGGCCTCATAATCTACAGAGAAGCATGGGTGGTGGTGTATTTCGTCCCTTGAGAGCAAGAAGGCTTTGCAATGCCACGGCATTGCAAAGCCTTCTTGCACTCAAGGGACAAATTTATCAATTTTTTTTAACTTTGGTAAAATATCATATATAAACCATTTAATTTTTATTTTTTTTCAAGTTTGCATTGATTATAAAAAGATAGCATGCGGCAGCCAAAAGGACCATGCTGGAGGGCCTGAGAAACAGATTTTTAATTTTTTGGGTCCTTATTATACAAATTAACTCATTTAATTTTAACCCTTAAGGGCTTACATTGATCACATTTAACTACCGGGTACAACAGAACAGGTACTCCAAAATGCTGTGTCTGAGGAAATTTGCAAGTTACACTCCAAGTAGATGGCAGTTGTTTCTAGTCAAGTCTTAGCTGCTTATAGGCAGCCAAAACCTGGCTAGAAACAACTGCAATGCAACAGTATGTAGATTGTCTTTAGTTATGCTCTTCAGATTTTAGTTCCATGCATCAAAAGAAACGTAAAAAGTTTCGAGTCTCCTCATTTTGTAGTTATATTGGAAGACATGACAAAGCAATAAAAATGTCCAATGAGAGCATTCAATTTCAGTGAGGGATTGCCTGAGAATCAAAACATTTTTTTTTTGACGAACAAATTTTTTATTATTTTTATCTCCAAAACAGATTGTTTGCCACTCAATGAACTAGTGTCAAAAAAATGTTTTTGATCCAAAAAGTAAATAAGTAACAAAAATCTGAATGGCAATCTTTTATATGCAGCAGTGGGTAGATCTTACAATCATGTTGGGTAAAGGTTTAATTCTGCAAGTTGCTCAAGATAAAATACACACGACATTCATGTGCTGAAGTGACATTGTTTGCAAACATGTTTGTACCACAGGCAGATTACAACGACTTCCAATCAGCAGAGGACCCCATAAAGATCCTTATCTACTCACTATTTAACCCCTTTACTCAATGCAGACGAAATAAAAATTTATTATTTTTAAATATCATTTTTTAAATTTTTTCAAAAATTTCAACAAAACCATATCATGTAACCCCTTGATGAGCTCGTTCCAATGAGGAGGACACATGATATGGTTTTGTTGAAATTTGTTGAAAAATAATATTTTTTCAACTGCTGAATTTGCATATTACACGGGCAGATGTGGCCGATTCATTAGGTAAAGGGTTAACCCTACTAGTTTTTTTTATATATAACTCACCAGTCAGTATCACAGGGAAAAGCAAATTTGGATACATTATGAAGCACATCCTACAAATAGAAAATAAATATATATTCTCTATACCCAGCTACTGGAAAAAGTAAACAAAAAGAATCATATTTGCAGTAAACATACAGTAGAACACTGCCAATTGAATAGCCATTTTACCATTGGCAAATATTCAATTGAAAGAATATTCAATTGACAGTAACTGAGTTATTCTCATGAATTCTGGTGATAAGCTGAGCATTTATTCTATTGCTTCTTGTTTGACAGAGTGACAGTGGGAACTAGAAGTCCTGTCACAATTAGCACAGAAAATGTCAGTAAGTTAATGCACTCCTTACTGAAGAAGAATGAAGTTGTCTGAAATACACACGTGTGTTTGCACTGTGCAATGCAAAATATATTGCTCGATTAGCAAGGTCAGACGTTAAATTACGAACTGAACTGATCAAACAGAAAGAAAATATTGCGACTACAGTATGTGGAGGGTGGATTACTAAAAATCATTGTGGGATAGATTTTTCACTTTGTATTTATTTACAATTTCTGAGGACAAAACACAAGAAGCATCTTCAAATTTTCTTCACATGGACCACCGGGTTGCACCCGGTGGTCAATGTGATGAAAGTTTGTAAGTATTTCTTGTGCTGTTATGAACAATCATAAATACTTTTCAAGAGGGGAATATATGGCGCTGAGATTAAATAGTAATCCACTCTCTTCATTCTGTATATGTAGTCAAATGTTAATATCTACTTACGTCGTTATATGTACATGTATGATATCCGATTTTAGGAATGATGTTATTGATCTCTTTTCCATATATAGAATTGTACAGAGTTGGACACGCTGTTTTTCTACAGGAAATGAGCAATTAAAGTATTAAAGTTTGCAAGCATTTCTTGTGCTGTAATGAACAATTATAAATACTTTTCCAGTGAGAAATATAAGGAGCTGAGATTAAGTAGTAATCCACTCTCTTCATCTGTATATATATACATTCAAATTTTAATATCTTATTTATTTCATTACATGTTCATGTATCCCAGTAGTGGTTAGGAATGATGTTAATGACATCTATGTACTGCCACATATTTTGTCAGCGCAAAACAATTTACAAATTACAACGTACAGTAGAATCCTGTTAATTGCATAACCACTTTGTCAGTGAAAATTATTCAATTAACAGGAGTATTCAGTTAAGAGGGATTTTTCACTGTGCTGTATTCTAGAGGTAAACTGAGCATTTATTCTATTATATCTTGTTTGACAGAGCTCATGGAGCTCTGTCAAACAAGATATAATAGAATAAAGGTCTGCAATGGATGTACTGAGGCAAAGTATGTCTATAAACAAGGAGAATTTGGTTATTTTCAAGGTATTTCCATGACATATTGCATGATGTTTTATTCAATTAACAGGAGTTTACTCTTTAACCCGTATGCATTTAACAGGGCAAATTTGCACTGAAAGCAGGCTTATCCAATTAAGAGATATACAATTAAGTGGGCTTCACTGTACTAGTATAGAATTGTACAGAGATGGGACACTGTTTTTCTACAGGAGTTGAGTTATGCTAATGGTACAGTTTGACGGGGACAAAGTGCACTTACTCAGCACGCTATTACTTCAAAATAGTGCACAATACACTCACAGGACTTTTAGTCTCAACTGTATGTGACCAACGAGAGCGTTCCAGCAATCCAGTTATATAGCGATCATTGAGTTTAACACTGTTCATTTAATAATCACTTTGCCAATGAGAATTATTCAATTAACAGGAGTATTCAATTAGCATTTAGAAGGGATATATTCACTTTCCTGTATTTTAAAGATGACATGATCATTTTATCTAGTATATTTTGTTTAAAAAAGCACTTGAAGCCCTGTAAAACAAGATATAACAGATTAACTAACCCTTTAACCAATGAATCGGCCACATCCGCCCACGTAATACAATGTATGCATATTCAGCAGCTAAAAAAATATTATTTTTCAAAATTTCCAAAGAAAACAATATCATGTGACCCTCTTTGGAACAAGCTCATCGAGCTCATTCCAGTGAGGAGTCACATGATATGATTTTGTTGAAAGTCTTTGAAAAATTTAAAAACAATGATATTTAAAATAATAAATTTTGATATCGTCTGCATTGGGTAAAGGGTTAAATGACTGTATTGGATGTACTGCGGCCAAAGAGGATGATAAATAAAGTGAATTTGGTGACTGTCAAGGAAATTTCTCGACATCTTGAAAGATTATTTTTCAATTAATTGGAGTTTACTGTATAACCAAAATGCAATTAACAGGTCAAATTTGTATTGAAGGTATGGTAAATGATTTTATATTTGAAAGTTATATTCAATTAACACATTTAATCAATTACGAGATATTCAATTAAGTGAACTCTACTATACTACAGCATACAAAATTCCATTTAAAACACTTCAGGTTTGGTGTTTTGAGGTGAGCGATCACCCCCGAGTGCTATCACCCACCTAATTTTCTGTCCAGGTGAGCATTTTATCACCTGCCTTTTCGAGTGACAGTTGTAAAAATATCAGCATTTTAAATTATAATGAAAAGCACTGGCCAGTGTATATGTCACACTTTTGTCCCCCCAAAATGACCCCCAAATTAAGGGTATGTCTTATACATCAACAGGATAGATTATCCAATTTTCTGGGTGAAAAATGTAGGCAATATACTGGGCAAATGACTTAGTAAACTGTTTCTATTTTCACAATGTGGTTATACAGTGGAATCCTGTTAAATGAATAGCCACTTTGCCAGTATGAATTATTCAATTAACAGGAGTATTCAGTTAAGAGGGATTTGTCACTTTCCTGTATTCTAGAGATAACCTTAGCATTTATTCTATCTTGTCTGACACAGCTCCATAAGCTCTGTCAAACAAGATATAATAGATTAAATGCCTGTATTAGATGTACTGAGGCCAAATAGGTCTACAATCAAAGAAAAACTGGGGAGAGTCACGGTAATGTCTCGACAGGTTACAGGATTTTTTATTCTATTAATAGGAGTTTACTCTATAACCTATATTCAATTAACAGGTCAAATTTGTTCCTCAGGTGTGGTAAATGGTTTTGTGTTGGGAAATTATATTCAATTAACAGGGATATACAATTAAGAGATATCCAATTAAGTGGGCTCCACTGTATTTATCATTTTTGGTGATTAAAAATTGAATAAACTTTACGTTACTCACTGAGATGAAACCAACATCTTTAATAAAGCATTTTTTGTAAACATGCGCAGTGTTATTTTATTATTTTGATTTAAAATCACGAGATATGATGGACAGCTCATCATGAGAGAAAACAATTATGTGCCATGACCTTTTCTTCTAAAAACAATATTCCACAATTTGGCACTGCAGTCTTCAGTTTCATTTGTTCATGGATATTAATGAACACAGCTGTTATGGGTGGTGGTACCTTGTATCCCATGTTTTGTTCTCCATTGTTTGGTTTTTCTTATGAGCTATTGTATTTTTAGTGTTAATAGATATGCCCAGCAGAAGGTTTGTGATTTGTTGGATCATTGTATATAAAGGTTCAAGAGCGAGGGTAATGGTTTGTACTATTCAACGCTAACAAATACGTGAGAGCAATGTAAATTCCGACCTCTACAATCATATTTCAAAGGAAAACTACATATAACGGATGCGAATAGTCAACAATGAGGCCATTTTTGAAGTGTCATGAACAAAATATTCATGAAATTTTGGGTCCATGTATATCGTGATACAGTGCAAGCAAATCGTGATACATATCCTCAGAGAATGAATCATGATGCATTTGTTTCACGATTAATCATTGCAGCCCTACAAAACAGGTGCCATATCTTGGAACTCACAAGTTCAATTCTAAGTACCTAGAATAGACAGTTGTTTTTAGGCAAAACTGACTGCCTATGTAGACAGCCAGGACTTACCTAATAACAATTACAAAGCCAGAGGATGTACTGTCAAAGTGTAGCAAAAAATTATAAAAGTGTCCAGGCCCTTAAGAGGTTAACTGGAACATTTATTTTTAATTTGCCTATTGAAACTGAAAATTTGGCAGCAAGCCTGGAAATAAGCAAACTGACATTTGCAAAATGAGGTCCCCAGTGGGTGAATTTGGTGATGCTACCTCACACAGTGGGGTAGCATCACTCAATTTACCCTTAGTGAACCTCAATCTGAATCAAGGGTTCAAGCCTAAACAGAAAGAGGTACCCAGAAGTTAAATTGGCCCACTGTATGGGATATCATCAGTAAGTTCACCCTCTGGGGATATCATTCTACAAATGATGGACTGCTTATTTCCAGGCTTGTTTGGCAGACTATCACATGGAATTCTAGTTCGCTGAATGATGCCCCCACAAAGTGCTGGGAACTTACAGTCACATCACTCTTTATTAACAGATCTGAAGTTAGAACACATGGTCTTACAGTTAAAACTAGAAGTCCTGTCACAAACTGTGCACTTCCCTAGGCTTAACTGCACGTAGGAATTGCATGCAACTGCCATATCGAATGGCATCCAAAGCATGGCTGGTTCTCCTGGTTACTCATAGCAAACACAGGCAATGTTTCTGCCAATGGTCCTCCGGGTAACCCGGAGGTCCATTGGCTGAAACATTGATTGTGCACAGGCCATAGGTAGAGAATTTGATAGCCTTACTATGATCATAACGCGTAGATTAACGAGCAGATTGACGTGCTATTTGTGCGCATTTCATGACAGGACTTCTGTATAGAAATTGGGAAAGCCTTGCTGACCAGAGTATTCAACATTATTAAAAACAGTGTGTCAGTTTTGTTTGTTCAAAGATCTCAGCATTAGCACAAAACGGTCAATTTAATTTATTTATTTATTGGTGCTTAAGGTCACATATTACTGCACAAGGCTAAGGGAGACCACAACATAGATATAAAGTCAAGTCCAGCCAATTGTTTATACCCATGTTGCCTATTTTAGAGTACTTCCACCCCAAGCACTGGAGAACATGTCCTATTTTACCTGTAAAATTTGACATGGTTTACAATAGTAAATGAGCATGGCTGGGGTTCCCATAGGGACCTCACATCAATTAGCCACAGTAATCTGCAATGCCATGGCAAAAAGCAGTGGTGGATTGTCACACTTCTACCAAAAGACAGTCGATGAAGCCTGTGAAACTGTATCAAAACTAAAAAATCCAATTCAAATTTTCATGTAGTGATTCCAATGTTTACCATTACTATTCAAGTGTACTTACCACACTGTTATAATCTTCAGGAAACTTGGTCAAGATAAATGGTTCTAGAAATATAAAATAAAATCATCAAATACAAGAACAAACAGACATGTACAGTACTGCGTGTGATCAATATATTTTGTTCTCTGTATCACTGACAAAATTATTTATTTATTTATTTATTTATTTATTTATTTATTTATTTATTTATTTATTTATTTATATATTTAATTGGTGCTGAAGGTCACATATTTCTGCACAATGGCTAATCATGACCATGACAGTTTCACAGGTGGAGGAAGCCGAGTACCCAGAGAGAACCACTGAGTAATGGAGAGCAACTATCAGCTCCCCAACACACCAACTCCACACAAGCAGGGTTAGCATTGGTTGAAGACAGGTGCACCATCGATGTGCAGTATGCCTTAGTACACAATGCCACTGTGCTCCCACGTGGGCAATGGCGGTCACTGACAATCAATTTTTTCTGAGAAGAATCTCCACTCTGTGATTGCGCTAGAGGATATCCACTCCACACATACTGCAACTTACATAATTATGTTGGAATATTTTTAACTGTTGCTTACCAGTTATGATTTGTTAGTATAGAATAGAGTAAGCACTATATAACAACTATATATATATACAGATTTCCACTGACAGACTATTTTTTCTGTCTGATATCAAAGATGCAACAAAAGAAAACAAGAGGCCCCAGGGGGGCTGAGGGTGCTCACCTGACAAGGTAGACTAAATATGAACCCAAGGAATTGATTTCAACAGGTTGCATCTGCCCCTCACAAGAAAAAGCTTATACCAAATATTCAAAGATTCTGACCAATAAATGTAAAAAAAAAGATTTTTAAAGAATACTCCTTATATTGAACTAAGTTATAATTCACTCTCCCACAGGTAGCCCAAATAATGAACCCAGGGACTTGGATTGAACAAACTTGAATCTCCCCCCCCCCCACACTACCCCCCCCCCCCTCCCCCTAAGGATGCTGCATGCCAAATAGCAAAACATTCCGAGAGCTGAATCTGAAGAAGATTTTTAAAGAAAAATTCCTCATACTGAACTAAGTTATAATTCGGGCTCCCACAAGGAGCCCAAATATGAACCCAGGGACTTGGCTTTAACAAACTTGAATCTCACCCCCTTAAGGATGCTGCACACCAAATATCAAAACATTCCGACTGCTGGATCTGAAGAAGAAGATTTTTTAAGAAAATTCCTCATTTTGAACTAAGTTACAATTCGAGCTCCCACAGTGAGCCCAAATATGGACCTAGGGATATAGCTTGAACAAACTTGAATCTCACCCTCCTAAGGATGCTGCATACCAAATATCAAAACATTTCGACTGCTGGATCTGAAGAAGAAGATTTTTAAAGAAAATTCCTCATTTTGAACTGAGTTATAATTCGGGCTCCCACAGTGAGCCCAAATATGAACTCAGGGACTTGGCTTGAATGAACTTGAATCTCAACCCACTAAGCATGCTGCATACCAAATATCAAATGATTCTGATTGGAAGATCTGAAGAAGATTTTTAAAGAATATTCCTCATACTGCACTAATTTAAACATTTGGGCTCCCATAGAGAGCCCAAATATGTACCCAGGGATTTGATTTCAATAAACCTGTGAAACAATCTTCCAAAGATGTTAAATGTGAAATGTGAAAGCTTTTGGAGCAGTGGTTTGGGAGAAAAGTAGTCTTAAATGTTTTTTCCCATAACCCACAGTATTAAAAAATGTTGACTCAGCACTTTTTCAAAGTCTCAAAAAAATACCCCCATGATAAAACCAACAGCAATTTTTTTTTTACCATTCCATTCTATTCTGTTGGTCCTAAGGAAGCTTAATACCAAATAAGAATTCTCAGTGCTGTGTAGTTTTGGAGATATGGGTGTTTTTCTATTTTTAGCTCCTGCAGTTCCCATGGGGCAACAGGAAAAAACATTCGGGCATAAATTAATCACTTATGACCCAACAAGCCCTTGGTTCAAATCTGCCTGTCGGTTTGGAAAATAGAAATTTTGGGTGGGGCGAAAATTCTTGCCCCTCCCATAACGAAGGCAAATATAGCTCCTCGAACTTCTCTTGAACAAATCTGAGTCTCCACCTCAAAAGGAAGCTGCACACCAAATATCAAGTCTCTGCTACTGCTGGTTCATGAGAAGAAGATTTTTTAAGATTTAAGCACACTTTTTGGGCGTGGCCCTACCGAGGGACGAGGCAACTTGATTTGAACAAAATCAAATTGTGATGTCATAACAAACTATTATCTCAAATATCAATTAAATTGGTTTAGCAGTTTGGGAGAGGATGCAAACACCATGTTCACAGACGCAGGAAGGACAACGGACGACAGACGACGGACGGTGAGTGATCACTATAGCTCTCCTGACTGAAATTTAGGTGAGCTAAAACGTCAGCCCATTTTCATAATCAGCCAATCAAAACATCAAATTCTGACCCAGATTAATTCGGAAGCTTGTTCATACTTGGTACAATACAGTGGTGTGATCACAAAAGTGGAAGAAATTTTGTTTCCGTATTGATTAAAACAAAGCGCAATGGAAACCACAATTGCGATTTAAATGATAATGCGTCAAGTAAATCAAGCCGAAATGGCAGCAGAATCGAGATTGCACACACTGCGATTTCATTGATTAAAGCGATGGGAGTGCGATTTGCATGAAATTATTGGTCGGCTGACTTGTACTGTACATGACCGTTCTTGCGAAAATTTCAGCTACAGGTATAATGAAGTTAAACAATAGTGATATTCGTGCAGTCCTGTAAAAGTTGATTTTTTCATGACGTTATGGAAAAAATGAACAATTAAATGTTACTAAAAAATCATTTTCGTATTCCAACAAAGTTGTTTGTGAAGCCTATATTTCTTTCCGATTCAATTCCACGGATTACCAAGCGAAATTGATCTTGGCACAATTTGAATTTTAATATATTATATTTCCGAAGTCCATTGCAAAATGTGGCGTTCGTCTCCTCAGCTGAACCCACCTTGCAGTTCGGACCTCGACAAATTCGGAACCTGGCTAATTTGGACCCAAAAAGCACAAGAAACTCAACCACATTATCAGTTCATGAACCATTCTGGGTACAACCAGTAATTTAATTTAACCTTCAAATTACGAAACCCTGCTTATTATTGGGTTAAAAAGGGAAACACAAGTTTCACCTAATATGCATCTGAACATAATCTGTAAGCCCAGCAGGTGAACAATGTCTGGTGTTCAAAATGAAATAATAAAAATTAAGCGTCTTATGACTGCCCGGGAAGAACCATTTTGTGGGGGTACACCCTGTAGTGAGGGCAACGCATCAACTTGCCACTGGGTCAACTCACCACCGGGTCAAGTTGCCACGGGTCAACTCGCCACCAAAAAAAAAAATAATATAAGACAGGTTTGACACACTGAGTTTTATTCATGATCCAATTAACATTGTGCATTTATATGATAAAACGTAACAAAAAACCACAAAATATTACACACTATACATTAGGAAATATCATATTTTGACGATTCTTTTTATACTTTTAGCACATAATCTTATAATTGTGAAATATTCTATTTACAAATAGGGAAAGATAGGCAGTTACATTGAAATCTTGGAAAACGTTTTTTGGGGATTAGTGGATTTGCATCAGTTTACTCTTGGATTCAAGTTTTGAAAGATGTCTTTGATTCATAATTACGCTCAGATCGTTTTGTATCATAAGATACATAATTATGAGAAACTGTCTATTCACATTTTCTTGAGTTTGGTATCAAATCAAGTCATGGCTGCTATTAGCAGCCATGACTTGATTTGATACCAAACTCAAGAAAATGTGAAGCATGTGGTAAACCATGGGTGGAAATGTTAACTTATTTCGTGATCTCCCCAGCAACATTCAGCTGGCGTTTGCAGTTTCATGTTATGGCCTATATGGATTTGCGCGAATATATTTCACGAGAATCTAGTTAAGTTCTCGCAATACCAGACGAATTTTAAGCCCTGACTAGTTAAATATTTGGAAAATTAAGGATTATGGAAATATAATCAAATCAACAATAAGATAAGAATAAGAGTATCAAACGTAACATTGCGTAACAATGAGCCCTGAAGAAAACACATACAATACATTGAGCACTTGGAAAAATGTAACATTTAGCACCTGAAAAATACATTATCCCTTTACCTAATGTAACGGCCAAAACCGGCCAGCGCTATATACGAAAATCACCATTCAATTTTTATTATATTTTCATTTTTTGCTTCCAAAACATAGTCGCAATCATTCCAATGAGGAGTCACAACCTATGTTTTGGATGCAAAAAATTTAAATATTTAATTATACGATAATTTTTTTTACAAGTGTCGTCTGCTACTAGTGTTAGGTAAAGGGTTATACACTGAGCACCTCAAAAGTATTATATTTGATTTTTTTTTTAAATACTGGACGAATATTTCGTACCAAAGTATGAATTATTCTTCCGATATTTGAAAAAAATTCAAACCTAACGATTGTGGAAATATTATCAAATCAGCAATATGGTAAGTAAGAGATATGTGATTAAACTTGCATTCATACATGTGTGATAACAGCTTCACTTTATGGTTTCATTAGAACAATATTGCAAGCTTTTTATTGAGCCGTCATCACCTTTCAACGACAGCTGATTCAACAATCTGTATAATCAAAACAAACCCCAAAGTATCTTCTATTATTCATTTTCATGGGAAAATCATTCTCGGACGGTCACGGATTGAAAAGTAAGTACAATAACATTTATTTTTTGAAACAAATTGTTAAAAATAAGGAGAAAGATCTTGGAAAAAACTTATCAAAAGTGAGTCAACTCGCCACAAAAAGTGGGTCAAGTGACCCGGAAAAAGTACTGGTGGCGACTTGACACAGTGGCGAGTTGACTCCGACCCATAGTGAGCAGTCACAGAGATATTAGGAAATTGATGGAACAAAATGAATAATATCCAGGTGGATCGGTGATACACCCCCATTTTTGATTGTCTAACCGCATACCTGCTGGAGCTGTATTGGGACACATTCAACACTATGTTACTCACTAGATCTGTGACCATAGATGACTCGTTTTTCATGGTCCCTACACACCCTCCCCACCCCCCTCCAAAGCACACGCGCTTGTACCAACTCTGTATTCACATTTGAGAGTTGGGCCTCATTAAGGACTATGGATAATAAAGTAGCATGCCACTCGATATTAGTCGAGAAAATTCCAAAAAGTTAAGCTATTGGATATTTTAATAGGTATGACACAAAATGAAATTAAAAGTGAAAACGAAATTATACAGACCAAAAACTTAGTTGTCAGAAAGAGACGTTATAGTTGTCATAATTGCAAGTGGGTAATAAGCCCGCACTTGTAATGAGGCCTATTAGCACACAGAAACTGCAGCCCTCCCCACCTTACATGGCCATTAATTATATTTTATCTTTTCAAGGATTTAATAATAAACATTAAAATGTTGATTAAAAAGTTTTGAAGCCAACAGGGAGTGGGATTATGCAAAACAGAGTATCTGAACAAGTGGTACCTCCCTGCCCCTCTAATACCCTGCCCGCCCCTATAATGCAACCCCCATCCCCCATCGCTGGTCAGCCTGGGAACAGTTTGAATGCTTGGCATTGATCAAAGTAATGAATTTAATTTTTTAAATAAGTAAAATGAATAAATAAAAAGGTCTGGAATAGACGAACATAAGGAGTCATTCTTTCCTTGCACCATACAGGAATGGAACTCGCTACCGCCTGATGTCACCGGTGCGGTCTCACTAGAAGCCTTTAAGGCCCTAGTGTCAAGCCTTTAAAAAGCACCAATCCTTTTAACCAGATTTTAACCAGTTTTTTCTTTTAACTAGGATTCTAAACATCCTAATTTCAAAGTCTTCGCCTGCACCCATGTCGCAGTAAGGACCATAGCATACTCTTCAATATGTTGAAGGCGGCTATTACCAGGCAGACAGATGCAGCAATGCCAATCAGGCATGTAGTTCTGGTGTTCAGCTGTACTGGAAAATTAGGCTGTTTACCCATGTAGTTGCAGCAAAAACAAAATCACTGAAAATTCGCTTTGGTGGTTGAACATTGGTGCATGCATTTGTTACTGAACAAATTTCATAAAGGAAAGCCTGTTGGAGTGACAAATAAAAGCAATGGGTGTGTATTTTAGCTATTTATTCATCAATAACGTTTGGAAGAATACAGCAGGAAGCATGTTAGTCCACAGGGCCAAAGAATTTCCACAACATTCAAACATGTGTTCGCGTTTTCGAATTTTTATAACAGGGTGCACTGTAATTTTCATTCCAAATACAAACCGACCCATCGCTTTATACTCAATTAAAACTAGTCTTATACTGAGGACAATCCAAATTTTGGCTGCAGTTATTCAGTGACCGAATGCAAGCTCAAACTCAGTACGTGGATAGTAGATGCATTTGGAAACATCCACAGAGTGGAAATTCAACTCGATATACCTTAAGTACTCTGAAACTATGCAGAAAAGTTCATGTAACAGGAACACATGAGATTACATTCATAAATGTGTCAGGGTATTCATTCCCTGAATTCCTGATGAGGCCTGTGGAGAAATGTCCGATGAGGATTATCATGTACTCTCCATTGTCTGACTGTCAAACTGACAGAAAAAAAGAAAGTCTTGGCGATATATATCTTATAACTCCTTTTTTCTTGGTAATCTTTCTTTGGTTGATAAATGGTTCCTTTAATCTCAGGATGGATATGCTAGATAACAGCCTTGTTACGATAACGCAGACAGTTGGAATCCAGAACAAGTTCTTTGTTGCAATGTATTTGTTTTTGTTTTTTGGGAGGTAATTCAAGAGACAATCAAAGAATTCAGACAGCTGACAATTTTGACACTCACCCAAGAAAAATGGCTGGATACATATAAGTCGCAGGTCAGTATGTCTATCGAGTTTTCACAGATGACTATTAATAACAGTAGTTTATTCAGTAATTAAAACCGGTGTCAATAAGCTTTTCAATAGACAGTCGCCACAATGGGATTAGTTTCTAGGAACAGAATCAAACAGCTACCGATAATTATACACATGTAAGCCTCCCGACGTTCACAGTAGTACATTCATTTCACACCTTGGACTCAGAGGTGACAACAACGTTTGTAGGGAGAAGGCAATAAAAATATCTGTGGCCTGAGTTATGTGGTACTTGAAATTGAATCGTTTTAATTTCAGGCCAATCCGGATGAGAAGATTTTCGATAGGTCGGTGGTCCGAGTGGGTCGATCCACTCAACAGTTTTGAGCCATCTCGAAAGTTGATTATATGTTTCTTTAGTCCACAGTCTTCAATTTGTGGTTCAAATCCACGCCACTCTTGACTCCATGATACAATCACTAATAAGTGTTGGTGTCTACATCGTTTAAAAGAGTAATACGAAGCACAGTGCTGCCCCCTCCCCTCAGGTTAGTCATAACCCTTCCAACCTTCCAGGGTCATTGCCTCCCCCCAATTTGTATTTTGTAAATACATTTATAAAAGAAACTACACCAAGTCGCCTCAAACATAAACATGTATATTAGTAACATTACTGCTTCCCTGGCTCAAAGGAGCATTTGTTTTGAGGAGGGAGGGGGGGAGGGGGGGGGGGGACGATATACATTTATCATTTTTTGTCCAAATTAACCCAGGCACTCAACACGATAGATGCCAGGATCAAAATGAGATGGGGAGAATTTGTTTCCAATTCCGGGTATTCACTGTTCAGTAGCCTAATGGCCATGTCAGATCAACTGAATGTGCCAGAAAATCAAGACAATTTGTTGTTTTTTTTTTTTGGGGGGGGGGGGGGGGGGGCAAGAGGAGGGGGGTGGGAGAGAGTTGCATTGTGAAAAAAAAGAAAAGAAAATGAATTGTTGTGATTTTAATCACTTGACAATGCCTTTTATGTACCCACCACACAAAATGATTACAATCAGAATATCTATTCACTCGTGTCTAAAATGGTCGTGCCTGAACCCCCCAACCACACACACCCGTATTGAATCATTCAAGCTTAACGGTACATGAGGCTCGTAAGCATGCCCGACTAATGTTTTAGGAAATCACCGATTGTTGAAAGTAGATGCATGTAGTTAGGTGTGGGGTGGGGCAGGTACACGTAGGGTGTACGAAGAGTTGCAAGGGCCTCCATGTAAATACTTAGGGTATGTTTTTTGAGAATACTTTACTATCGTGTCCTTTCTGCTGTTTCCTCCAAACCAAAAAGTTATATATATTTTTCGTGAGTACTACAAGTTCACAATGACAGTTGGTGGAAATGCTGATCAACTTGACTTCAGGTTTTATCTGTTTTTGGGAGGGATAGAATAAATAAAACAAACACTCCCTACGATGATTTTGTGAGTAATTTTATTATCCACATGGGAACATATGAGCTAACATTCATAAATGTGTCAAGGTATTCATTCCCTGAATTCATTATGAGGCCAGTGGAGAAATGTCCGATGAGGATTATCTGCATAGAGGAATGTCAGATGGGGAAATTGCAAACAGAATTTCTATCAGATTTGGTTTAGACGAGACCCCGCCAAGTTTTGTCAGTTCAGCAGCCTTTGCCCCCCCACCCCACCCCTTGACAATCTATGCAACATTTAAAGTTTGTTGATAATCCACGTCAAGGATTCTACAATTGTCGTATTGTGTCAGAAATTAATCAGCCGAAAATGTCAAGGATTGAATCGACATTTAACCACCATGTCAACATGACTGCATGCATCACCTGTCCCCATAGGCATGCATTTTGACTTTTGGTTTCCACTTCTTCTTTCCGTTTCTATTCTTCCACACACATTACACAGTCATTTCTCTGCTTTAATTTGTTTTCTTTTAGTTTTTATCACTCCACATGTAAACAAAGTAAGGATGGAGTGCCGCAAAATAGGTATCACAGGACCTGATTTCTGTTTCAAAACACAATTTGCCTTGGAATTGCCCGAATTGGCATATACCCCTATTCATTCTGTATTTGTGGAGTTTAATGCGAGCATACATGTACATGTATGTTGATTGTGGCAATTGTAAAATCGCAACTGTGTTGATTATCATGTTCACACTTGTAAACTTAAATGGGAATCTGCATCAATTCGATCACGCTTTAATTGTTGTAAGTCTCAGAAACCTTATCATGTCGATCATGATTGCGCTGCGACGTGGTCGATAGTCCTCTTCCACTTTTGTGATCACACCACTGTAATTGCTTGTGACTCAAAGGTGTGTTGCAGCATTGATCCAAGGTCATATCATCATGGTCAAGGTCACAGACAGCAAAACTTGGATACTATGTCTGTGCCATATAACTTGGTGTGATTGACAGATCTTATTCCTAGTTGGTACAATTATTACTCATGACTCAATGGTGTGTTAATGTCACATACTTAAGCACAATGGCTAATTGTCACCATGACAGTTTTATGGGCGGAGAAAGCCGGAGTACCCAGAGAGAACCACAGAGCATCGATGCGCAACTGTCAGCTCCTCAACATTCTAACTCCATAATCAAGCTCCACTCAAGCAGAGTTACTGCGGTTGAAGACATGTGCACCATCGATGTGCAATATGCCTTAGTACACAGCGTCATCGTGCCACCATGTAGGCAGCCAGGATAGAGTGCCTTGCCCAAGGACACAACGCAGGCCATCCCGGATGGGGATCGAACTATAATAATTCGCTACATACATGTACTGTCTTATGATATTACATATTGGCATAAAGTTTGATAAAAAAATATTCAATGGTAAAGAAATTATGGCCCGAACAAACTAATGTCAAATTTTTTCTAAGAGTCACCTTATGAAAGGGCCTGCGACCTTGATGGGCACATACCATATAATAATTTGTGACATACTGTCTTTTGATATTACATATTGGTATAAAGTTTCTTAAAGCGGGAAGACATTACGACCCAGACAAACAAATGTCAAAAGTTTTTCTCAGGTGTCTGACCTCATCATATGGCTTGTCACCTTGACCTTGAGAGGCACTTTCCATATTATAATTCGGGTCACACTGTCTTTTGCTATCACATATTGGCATGAAGTTTCATTGAAAAATATTCAGCGGTTAAGAAATTATGGCACGGACAAACAAAGGTCAAAGTTTTTTGAAGTGTCACCTTATCATAGGGCCTGCAACCTTGATCTTGAGGGGCACATACGCTGTTATGAATCGTGACACACTGTCTTTTGATATTACATATTGGTGAAAAGTTTCATTAAAAGATATTCTGCAGTTAAGAAATTATGGCCCGGACAAACAAATGCCAAAGTTTTTCGAAGTGTCACCTTGTCATAGGGCTTGTGACCTTGACCTTGATGGGGCACATACCATGTTATAATTCGTGGCACACTGTCCTTCGATATAACATCTTTGTATAAAGTTTCATTACAAATTATTCAGTGATTAAGAAATTATGGCCAGGGGAAACAAAATGTTGATGCTGGATGGATGGCCAACAGACAATTTAGCATCAGAAAAGCTCCACTGACTTTGTCAGGCAGAGCTAATACATGTAAATGGGGAGTGATTTTATGACCCTCATGTTTTGACTTTGAAGCAAACATCTCGTGGGTAACAGCTAATACAAAAAAATACAAACAAATAACCTATTTGGACACCTTTTTCATTTATATTTTTTTGTTTACGTATCAATCTGTCATACATGTTTGCCATCACACCTCAGTTTTGTTTTTGTTTTTATTTCAACAGGCGTCAGAACTGTGTGATGTTTGAATTTTTAAATCAATGGATTTATCTATTTATATTCCCCTATTTTTTAAGAAATTCTGTACCATCAAGGAGCACAAATGAAATTACACTCAGTGGATTATGGGAAAGCATAGGTCCTCAAAAAAGAAAAAAGGTCCATGATTCAATACTCGGACATCGTCCACCCATAAAACTATCCAACACTATGTGACCCTGGAAATCAAGAGTCATTAATCCCCAATAGAACAAAATAAAACAAATGGATTATGGGTGTCAGGTTTTAACCTAGAGTTGCATTGGCTAAAATTTAGTTTTTCACAAAAGGTGATTTGCATCCTGGGTGAAAACTCCACATGGTTTGTTTGTTTGTTTGTTGGTGGTTAACGTCACATATTTATGCACCATGGCTAATCGTGACACAACATGGAGATGAAGTCAAGTTTAGTCAATCGTTGATTAACATGTTGCCCATTTTAGAGGACTTTCACCCCAAGAATTGGTGACTGGGTCCTATTTTACTAGTAAAGCAGAACTGGTTTACCACAGTAAACAAGTGCTGCTTACTTCCCGAGGTTCCCACGGGGAACTCCACATGGTACAGGTTTAATTTGTAATGCTCTCTCCATGTACTGTACACATACCTACGCAGCAATGTTATTGTTGAAACAGTCAGGGAATTCAGTAACCAGTTAAACATTTAGTTGTAATCAATCTGTACTGATTAAGCCCCATGACATTGAAACAGGGAATATGCATATATTTATGCTGAGATAAGGAAACATGATAATGTATTCAGAAACCAGCTCAAAACATATACAGTGGAACCCTGTCAATTGAATAGCCCTGTTAATTGAATAGCCAGTAAACATATGCAGTGGAACCCTGTTAATTGAACAGCCAATTTGCCAATGGAAATTATTCAGTTAACAGGAGTATTCCATTAACAGGGACTGTGTCAGTTTCCTGTATTCTAGAGATAAACTTAGCATTTATTCTATGAAATCTTGTTTGACAGAGCTCCATGAGCTCTATCAAACAAGATATAAAAGATTAAAGCCTGTATTGGATGTACTGATACTGATATGTCTATAAACAAAGAAAAACTGGGAAGAGTCAGGGTAATTTCTCGACAGGTTAAAACATATTTATTCAATTAACAGGAGTTTACTTTATAACCTATATTCAATTAACATGTCAAATTTGTATTGGAGATATGGTAAATGGTTTTGTGTTGGGAATTATATTCAATTAACAGGATTACCTAGTTAAGAGGCATCCAATTAAATGGGCTCCACTATAGTATCAGTGGATCCAGACAATGAGAAAAACTCATGGAACTTATGTTAATCTTTAATAAAATACTTGTGTCTGATGATCAGGCCTGAATATTTTATGCGCCATTTGCACTCATTTTGGATTCTGCCAGGCCTGAGTATTTTATGCAAGATTTCCATTAGTTACATTCTACACATTTTCCACTGTTTGAATACACCAATACAAAACATTTCCACACTTCTGTCATAACTGTGAGTGGTTAACCCTTTACCCAATGCAGACGATATCAAAATTTATTATTTTAATTATATTTTTTTGAATTTTCGAAATATTTTTTGACTGCTGAATTTGTAATTTATGTGGGTGGATGCAGACAATTCGTTGGGTTAAGAGTGAATCAGTAGCAACAAGTGCACTGCCAGGTGGTTGATCAATATACAGCCGCCTATGAAAAAATTGCGCTTGTGAAGAAATTTTTAGTTGAACAAAAGGTTAATAATTCCTTCAAAGATAATTGTACATTCCAGGCTGATGACTCATTAAAGAAGAATATATTGTTTTCAAGTTATTGCGTGGAGAATCAAAAGTCACCAAAACTCCGAGATGGTTGCCATGGCAGCCATATTGGACATGCCAGAATGATGATTATCAAAAGGAACCATCCTCTAGTCATGACTAATCAACCATAAAAAACAGTATCTGTTGGATTATCATGTGGACAAGCAAAAGGCCCTGAAAATCCAAGATGGCCACCATGGTGGTCATATTGGATATGCCACAATGCTGGTTATCGAAAGGAACCATCCTCTAGTCATGGTTAATGAACCATAAAAAAGCAGTGTCTGTTGGATCTATAGTTTTCAAGTTATCGCATCGAGAATCAAAAGTCCCTGAAAATCCAAGATGGCTGCCGTGGTGACTATATTGGATATGCCAGAATCCTGGTTATCAAAAGGAACCATCCTCTAGTCGTGACTAATCAAACATAAAAAAAGAGTACCTGTTGGATGTATTCTTTTCAAGATATCGTGTGGACAAACAAAAGTTGATGGATGGATGGACATACAGACGGATGAAAGGACGGGCATTGATGCTGGTTATCGAAAGGAACCATCCTCTAGACTTGACTAATCAACCATAAAAAAACAGTTTCTGTTGGATTATCACACGAGCAATCAAAAGTCCCTGAAAATCCAAGATGGCTGCCATGGTGGCCATATTGGATATGCCAGAATGCTGGTTATTGAAAGGAACCGTCCTCTAGTCATGATTAATCAACCATAAAGAAATCTAAATTTTATAGTAAATTTCCTTTCTTATTATACCTACCACAATTGTTTACTACAGGCTTGCACTACAGTGGAAGTCCCTAACTCGGATAAAATACTCTCTATTTTTGTCTTTCCCAAGCAAGTTGGGAAAGAAAAGTGGTGCAAAAGCACCAATAAAAATAAGCCAAAACTGGGTCGAGTGCACCCGGCGCAGACCCAGTACGGGACGCTCTCTCCCAAGTACAACTCCACGACTTCCGTTGCCAGTGCGCATATACCGTCTCTAAAGACTCATTCTTTTTTGAATCCGTAAACGTTAGAGTTATGTGATCAGCGGGGAGGAAAGATTCTTTACCCGTAAAGAAGACGGGAGGGCCTCCATGTAAACAATTGTGGTAGGTATAATAAGAAAGGAAATTTACTATAAAATTTAGATTTCTTATTTATCAACCTACTCACAATTGTTTACTACAGGCTGAATAGACAAAAGGCTGGAGGGAATCGCATAACCAACCCCCACATAACCCTAGTGCACTGGAACCGTGAAGCAGAAGGAAGAGGTCCCGAGGCTTATCAACCATAATGTCGCAATCATTGGTAAAGGACAATGAAAAGAGACATATGAGCCTGTGTGACACACAGACAGAAAAAAGGGCAGTAACAGCACAAGGCTGAAACTGACCTTCAAGAAGCCTAATGGCTATGGCAGACAACAGCCTGAGCAGAAGAAAGAGGACCCAAGGCAAAAAGGTCCTCCGACTGCTCCTGCAACTGGCGTAAATAAAAGGTGGAGAAAGTAGAAGCATTTCTCCAGTAGGCTGCCTGCATAACATCCGACAACTTGACGGAGTTAGAATAAGCCCAAGAGGTAGACAGTGCCCGCACCTCGTGGGCAGAAATACGATTGGTAATACAATCGCCAGCTGCTAAACGACTATAAGCCGTACAAATAGCAAGACAAATCCATCGAGAAATGGATTGAGGAGAGATCTTCTGTCGACCCGGAATGAGAGACAGAAAAAACCGTTTTCTGCCCTTCCGTATGAAGCGTGTCCGATCAAGATAAATGCGAATAGCACGGACCGGACAGAGCAAAGGGCGAGTACCCTCAACAGAGGGAAGAGCCCTGATACAGATAGGAGGAGGAGTAGTATCTGGTAACTGATTCTTAGCCAAAAAGGAGTAATCAGTGGTAAAAGTAACACTGTTGGGAGAACTCCTAAAAAAGGCCGGGTCAACCGAGAGGGCGTGAAGCTCACTAACCCGTCTGGCCGAAGCAAATGCCATCAGAAAAGCCGTCTTGTATGTGAGAAATTGCATATCCACCTGGGATAAAGGTTCGAACGGCGCCCCCCCCCCCCCCCCCCCCCCCCCCCCCCAAGCAAAGCAGCACCCACGAAAGATTCCATCGTGGAGTAAGCTGCAAAGTCCGAGGCCTTTTCAAAGAAAAGTGCCGAACAAGCTTGGAGAGGTAAGGATTAGTGCCGATACGACGCTTCCCCACATAAGAAAAAGTCTCTGAAAGCATAGACCTGTAACCCTTGATGGTAACAGGCTGGAGACCCCGAGAATCAAACAGATATACCAGAAACTCCGCAATCTGTGAAATCGAAGGATTGGCATAATCAACAGAGTGATCAGCACACCATCGACAGAAGACCTTCCATTTAGCTGCATAAGCTAAACCAGTGGAGTGCCTCCTTGAAGAAGAAATGCACTCCACTGCTCGTCTCGAAAAACCTCTACGGAGGAGACAGGACCTGACAAAAGATATGCGTGAAGGCACAATGAAGTCGGGTCGACGTGAAACCTCCTTGGGCGACCTTGACAAAGAAGGTCGCGACGTAGCGGGAGACGTGCCGGAACCGCTGCCATCAGCGAGCGGAGCTGATTGATCCACACCCGCTGAGGCGACAGGGGAGCGATCAGAATGATTCGACAACTGCAGGTTCGAATTTTGGCGAGAACCTGAGGAAGAATCGGAACCGGCGGGGAGGCGTAGCCGACTAGACCGTTCCAATCGAGTGACAGAGCGTCCACGGCAAAAGCCAGAGGATCTGGACACAGGGACACGAAAGTGTCCACCTGATGGTTCCAACGAGTCGCAAAGAGATCGATGTGGGGACATCCCCAGAGATCGCAAAGCGACTGGAACACTGCCCTGTGAAGCATCCACTCGGTGGAAATAACCCTGCCCTGTCGGGACAGGGAGTCGGCTAGGACGTTCAGACGACCGGGAATGTGACGAACAACCACCCCCGGCGTGAACCTCCTGAGCGAGCAGTAAAAGATCCCGAGCTAACTCGTACATCGGAAGCGAGTGCGTGCCGCCCTGGTTCCGAATGTAAGCAACCACTGTCGAATTGTCGGATAGTAGAAGGACCTGGCGATTCGACAAGTGAGGGATCCACTGCCTGAAACTCAGAAGAAGAGCAAGAAGCTCCTTCTGGTTGATGTGTAGAGCTGCTTGATCCTGGTCCCACATCCCGTGTAGGGAAAGACCGAGAGGATCCAACGTCGCACCCCATCCGAGATCGCTGGCATCTGCCGTCAGAACGCGATCGGACGTGGGTAAGTCCAGCGGAACACCCTGCGTAATCCACTGAACATCTGTCCAGGGAAGAAGGTGAGGATACAGAGAGTCTGGAAACGGAAGCACCTGATCCAGAGAATCTACATTCGGTCTCCAACGACTGAGCAGAAAGTGTTGGAGAGGTCTGACACGCAGCCGACCTAGAGGAATGAGATCCGTCACCGAACCGCAGAGACCGATCAGCCGGAGAAAACTCCGAGCGGTCGCGGACCTGGACTGGGACAGAGTCAGAGCAAAAGCTGAGAGAATCACAGCCTTGGCCTGGGGAACAGCCACCAAATTGAATTTGGTTTGGAAAGACATCCCCAGATGACAAAACGACTGAGAAGGGACCAGGTCCGACTTCTCCTCGTTGACTCTGAATCCTAGCGACGTGAGCAAGCTCAACAGAGTGGCGACATCCGATTCCAGTAAGGCAGCATTGGAATGCCTCTGGAGGATATCGTCCAGATATGCCGAAGTAGTCACCCTGGACTGTGTGCGATGGAACGCTATCACATGCGACATCAGTCTGGTGAACGCCCAAGGAGCCAGGTTGAGGCCGAAAGGCATGGCCTTGAACTGGTAAACTCGCCCCAGAAAAGCGAACCTGAGATACTTCCGTGACGCCCGATGCATCGGAACGTGGAAGTAAGCGTCTCGCAGGTCGATGCTGGCTGCGAAATCTCCCTGGTGAATTGATTGGCGGACCGACCTGAAAGTCTCCATGCTGAACTTGGGAGCAATGATAGACTGGTTCAGGATGCTCAGATCGATAACCGGTCGGAGTCCGCCGTCCTTCTTCGGCACCAAGAACAGGCGGGAATAGAAACCCACTGACTGAACGTTCTTGACGACCTCGATCGCCCCCTTTGCCAGGAGATTGGCAATCTCCGTGGACAAAAGTTCCCGACGTAAAACGTCTGAAGGAACTGTGGTTGGAAGAGGCACCCTTGACAGAGTGGGGAGCCGTCGGAAGGATATGCGCAGCCCGGACCGAACAACATCTAACACCCATGGATCGGATGTGATGGTGGTCCAATGGTCTGCAAACTCTGCTATCCTTCCTCCAACCTGGGACGAGTCGAGGTGAGGACCTTCATTTCGAGCCCCGACGAGGCCCGCGAGAGGAGAAACCACCTCCTCTGCTAAATGAAGAATCCTGAGACTTCCCTCGATTCTGCCGACCCCTACCTTTACCCCGTGAGTAAGAAGCAGAGGCGGCGGCAGAAGGACCAGCCTTTTGCTTCACAGAGGAAGCAGAAGGGTACTTGTTAGGCTTGGAACGGCCCTTGCCTCCCCGAGAAGGCTGATCAAGCTGACGAAACAGCAGCTGATCTTTGGAATGACGTAGGACGTCATCCCGGACCGTCGACACGGAACCATGGAAAAGTTGCGGACCTGCCAAAGAAGCAGATCGAAGAGTAGCACGCTGCTCCTCGGGAAGGGATCGTCCTGTGTCCAGCACAGCGTCCCTTCGAACTAATTCCAAATTGGCCGTGTTACAGGCATGCGTGTGAGTAAGGTGCATAAGCGCCTTGGACAGCACACGCAAAGGAGCCTGTACCTCGTCAAACTTATCTGGAGGCAGATAAGCAGCCAAAGCTGAGACGACGTGATCTGAGAGAGAAAGCATGCCAAGCATCTCTCTAGATAAGCCCAACGTGGACTCCAGAGTCGTCATTGGAATGACGGCAGACTTGGGCTTGGAAAGCCCGAGGGAAGTGGAGTCCTGATCCAGAACCGTCAAAGTCTGGCAGACTGACGGATTGGCGGAATCGTAGGAACGATAACGCACAGGAGGCAAAAAGGTGTCAACCCTGGTGAAGAACGAAGTCTTCAAAGCCTTGGAATTCAGCTTGGCATCCAATGCTGAAAAAGCTTCAACCACCTGTACCGACTGGCACGGTCGAAGGCGCCCAGAAGCAGGTTGCTCCATAGGCTGTTGGCGCGCGACCGATGATCGCGGCCAGGCTGACACTGTCGGCTGGTTAGCAGGTTTGAGCTCAGGCAGAAACCCAAACACAAAGTCAAGGGCCGCCCCCAAGTCCGAAGACTGCTGGCCCTCGACCTCAAGCATGTCGGACTCCTCCCCAGAGTCGGAAGACACATAGCCCATCGTGGGCAAACCAGCCGACGCCTCCCATGGTGTCGGGACACCAGAGGAATCAGAAACCGGCCTGTTTCCAATTCCGGGAGGCGGCGCCATAGGAGGCGCCTGGAAACCACCCATAGCCTCGCTGGAAGCAACAGGAAGGCTCTTTGAGAGAACCTGAGTGAGTAAGGAGAGGGCTTCCCTAAGCTCACTGCCTGTACCGACCGGTTGGACAGGGGAGCGAACCGGCAAAGTGGCTTCACCTCTGACCCTCTTAACCAGCGAAGGGTCACGATCCTCCAAAACACCCGACGCGGGACGACGGGCGGCAGCCGAAACATCTGAAGGCAGACGTGTATAGGGGTACGATGCACCCCGAGGATCAATATTGCGAGAACTCATGAGAGTCACCGCGGACCTCTGCGGGGCAGAAGGTCCAGGCTGCACAAAAGGCGTTGGTCCCCCAAAACTGGTCGTGTGACCAGAGTGAGTGGACGGAAACGCCACGGAGTTCATAGTGTTTCCACTACGAACATCCGAATCCAAAGACACAACTGTGGTACTCGACGGCGACGAGACCACAGCGATGGGCTCGGCCGGCAGCCCCTTCCGACTTCGCCGAGTTGAAGTCAGGGAAGGCTGGGGCCGATATCCCACGTCTACAGTATCGGACAGTTCTGCAGTCCCCTGCAGCGAAAAGCCGAGGCCGGCTGAAACAGACAACGAAGCAGACGGACCAGCAGCAGTAGTAGATACGTCGAGAGTCGTTGAGGCTGGTGAAATAATGGAGAGAGCACACCGGCTCGGCTCCGAAGGAGGAGTCACAACCCTAGTGACAGCCTCAGATGTCGACTGGAGGGGGACCGTAGTCCCGGAACCAGGCATCTCTACACCAGAACACTCAACAGCTCCCGCAGTATCCACCACAGGAAAAGACTGCACATCCCCCACGGAGGAGGAATAACTCTCACCAGACAAAGTCGGCTCGGGAGGCCCCGAACGACCACGTTCTCCTTTCCCGCGGGAGCGGGAGGCACGGCCACGAGAACGAACGACATGATTTACTGATGCCCAGAAGGTGGAAGACCATGTTCCACAGACACCACACGGCCGCTCGGCCGAACACCCATTACAGGAGGAACACGACGAATGTACATCGTCCACATGCTTAGGCAGCAGACACTGCCCACAAGGAATTGTCCTAGGCATGAGAGAGGTGAGAGGAGCAGAGAAGGTGAGATCAGAAAACAGAACACCCCCAAAGAGAGAAAGGTGACAGAAACAAAGACCCCAGACGGTCGACCGGGAACCACCCAACAGGAAGACTACTCTCAACAGAAAGAAGAAACACTGCAGGAGTGGTACCCCGCTGACACCTAACTCTAACACAATTATAAAAATTTGCAAAAAAAGCATGAACAATAATTGTGAAAATCTAAGTCCGAACCGCGGGGCCCGCGAAAATCGCGCGCGACCCGAGAGAGAGCAAATAAATATACATTATGGACATATAATAGAAAAAAGAGAATATAAAACACTGTTCCTGAGAATACAAAGGATACACTGTGGTATAATGAATCAGGAAGCATCAAACATCGAGCTGGTGGAACACTGATAAGCGTGCAAAAACATCTCGACACGAAGCGGATTTCAAAAAGAATGAGTCTTTAGAGACGGTATATGCGCACTGGCAACGGAAGTCGTGGAGTTGTACTTGGGAGAGAGCGTCCCGTACTGGGTCTGCGCCGGGTGCACTTGACCCAGTTTTGGCTTATTTTTATTGGTGCTTTTGCACCACTTTTCTTTCCCAACTTGCTTGGGAAAGACAAAAATAGAGAGTATTTTATCCGAGTTAGGGACTTCCACTGTAGTGCAAGCCTGTAGTAAACAATTGTGAGTAGGTTGATAAGAAACAGTATCTGTTGGATGTATTGTTATCAAGTTATCGCATGGACAAACAAAAGTTAATGGACAGACGGATGGATGGGTAGAGACAGATGGATGGATGGACAGACAATGCCAAACCATAATATGGCCCGCTCATATGAGCGGCTGTATAAAAATCATAACAGAAACATGTTGTAACCATTCCAGTACAGCTTGAGCAATTATCCAACACTAGGCTACTTGTATGAAAAAGTTGAAAGTTCTATATACCTCCATTTGGATCAGTTGGCTTTCCAATCTCTAGGAACACTTCAAATAACGTCTTTGGACTCTGCCTGAAAATATATAAATATACATGTACATAGTCACAAAGTAGATGGTCCCATTACAGTTAAAACTAGAAAAGCTGTCACAAACTACAGTTAAAATAAGAAGTCCTGTCATGAACTGCACGCATATCTTGGCTTAATTGCGCGTAGGAATTGCACGCAATTGCCATATCGAATGGCATCCAAAGCACGGCAGGTTCTCCTAGTTACTCATAGCAAACACAGGCAATGTTTCTGCCAATGGACCTCCGGGTTACCCGGAGGTCCATTGGCTGAAACATTGCTTGTGCACAGGCCTTATCTACAGAATTTGATAGCCTTACTATGGTCACACCGCGTTGATTAACGCGCAGATCGACGCACTATTTGTGCGCATTTCATGACAGGACTTCTAGTTTTAACTGTATGTGCTTATTTTGACATAATTTCGCAGAGGAATTACACAAAATTTGCCAAGCGAATTGCATCCAAACCACAACAGATTCTCCAACATGTAGTTATCAAAAGAAAGCACAAGCAATGTTTCTGCCAATGAACCTCCGGTTGAAACCAGAGATCTGCTGGCCAAGACACTGCTTGTGCATGGGGCATATGTACAGAATTTGATAGCCTTACTATCATCACAACATGGAGAGTGAGACCAATGTGCAAACTGACATGCTATTTGTGGGCAATTCATGACAGGACTTCTAGTTTTAACTGTACAAGTACATGTATTTTTCTTCTCAATCCCAGGGCTTAAAATTCATGCAAGAATCAGAATTCATGTTTGCAAATGGTTCAAATTTTTTCCGGACCAAAAGTGTGGGTGGGTGGGTAGGTCAGTGGCTCTGAAAACATGTTTTTTCCATGCCTTGAAATTTTTTTCCAATGAGCTCTTATCTTTCAAATAAGTGATGCATATTGATCAGGGAAACTTGTGTAGGCTTTTTGCCACCACTCCATCTCCTCTGGGTTAATGGGGAGGGGTGATTAGTAGAGCTGTAGGTTAACAGAAGCCGATCCGAGGTTTTTAATTTTTTTTTAAAAACCGAAACCGTCGACATCCCGTAATCTAAGGTTTTTCGTTTTTTATTAAATACTCTCTTGCTGCAGAAATTCACAGAATGTAGCCATCCCAGAGTAGTGAGAGTACCCAGACACTGCCAATGGCAGTGTCTGGGTACTCTCACTACTCTGGGAAGGCTACATGATGTGAATTTCCGACATTTCAGTTAAGTTGTGTTTGCAGTTTTCCTCAAGTTGCGTGTAGGTGTCAGATCTCGAAAAATGACCAAGCACAATAAAAGTTCTGTATATTTTGGTAATTATTATATTGGCCTTCCTGATTCTTCATGTATTATAGCTTATTTCGGGCATTCATTGAGTTTCACTCAATTTCACTGCCATTTAGTTATGACTCCGGACATAAGAATGAGTTTTATTGAATTTTATTTGGCCTCATGAGAAAACCGAAACCCGAACAGAACCGAGGTTTTATTCCACCTGAAAAATCAAAACCGAAACCGAACAAGAAATTTAAAAACCTACAGCTCTAGTGATTAGTAGTACAGAAAAGGGGCTAGCAGCATGGAAATGTGATAGACATTCACCGTTCCCCCATCACACCATCAGTGGTTCACGATTCTGAAAAATGTTAAAGCAATTTAAACAAATTATCATTTTTGTAATCTAACATAAATGTAATCAAACCAGATCTGACAATAAAAGGACTCTTCTCACCATGAATAGTAGACACATCATACAGTGGCATAATGCCATTTCCCAATGCAACTGACTACTTTCACAGATTCTCATTACGTAATTATGAATTTCAGTCATATACATGTACATATATGAGCAAAATGTAGGGTGGTTGTTGATCATTCAAGCCTTGGGTTTAGTGGGTGGCCTTCAAACCAATTCCCTTCAATTTGTGATATACTGTCAGAAAAGGCAGAACCATCAAATAGTCAGGACATCATATCTTATTGATAGAGAGTTTATCAACAGGGAAACTGATTCCATGTTAACAAAGTGCTTATACAATTGTGTAAACAGTTGTCAATAGGGAATCAGTTGAGTTAATATGAATACCCCTGCACCATAGTGTATAGCACATGTTGAGGATGATACTGGAAGTCTGGAGAAAAACTTGGAGTATGAGATCTGAAAATTTTGCAAACACATACATGTATAAGACACCTGGTTGGGTTATCTAATAATAGAAATAAAATTAACTTCCTTTAAAATTAACTATAGCAATCTACTGTAACAAAGACTAAAATTAAATCATAGAATAAAGTGTGCTTGGATCATCTGAGTCAGAAAGGATACACATGTGTATTATGTTTCAGTGAGATCAAGGTGAATATTGTAACAATCACTTGGAAAGTTACTGTCCTGTCACTGGTGCTGTACCATATTTTGGGCAAATAGATTTCAAGCCTCTGACCTGAATGAACAGCCTCCAATATATTGTAGGAGAACACTGACATTCATTGTGTAAAAGGTAATAAACAAATCACAGGGGTGTGTCATTCGACACATCAGAGCCCCAAAATTTCCATAATGCATCCTGACCAAATTTGGAGATATATGGTTGACCTTTTCAACTCAAGGTGGTCACCATTTCTTTCGCTCTTAATCTTCTGACTAGAGCTGTAGGTTAACCGAAACTGAATCGAGGTTTTTAGTTTTTTTAAAAAACTGAAACCGTCGACATCCCGTAATCTAAGGTTTTTCGTTTTTTATTAAATACTCTCTTGCTGCAGAAATTCACAGAATGTAGCCATCCCAGAGTAGTGAGAGTACCCAGACACTGCCAATGGCAGTGTCTGGGTACTCTCACTACTCTGGGAAGGCTACATTCTGTGAATTTCCGACATTTCAGTTAAGTTGTGTTTGCAGTTTTCCTCAAGTTGCGTGTAGGTGTCAGATCTCGAAAAATGACCAAGCACAATAAAAGTTCTGTATATTTTGGTAATTATTATATTGGCCTTCCTGATTCTTCATGTATTATAGCTTATTTCGGGCATTCATTGAGTTTCACTCAATTTCACTGCCATTTAGTTATGACTCCGGACATAAGAATGAGTTTTATTGAATTTTATTTGGCCTCATGAACAAACCGAAACCCGAACAGAACCGAGGTTTTATTCCACCTGAAAAATCAAAACCGAAACCGAACAAGAAATTTAAAAACCTACAGCTCTAGTGATTAGTAGTACAGAAAAGGGGCTAGCAGCATGGAAATGTGATAGACATTCACCGTTCCCCCATCACACCATCAGTGGTTCACGATTCTGAAAAATGTTAAAGCAATTTAAACAAATTATCATTTTTGTAATCTAACATAAATGTAATCAAACCAGATCTGACAATAAAAGGACTCTTCTCACCATGAATAGTAGACACATCATACAGTGGCATAATGCCATTTCCCAATGCAACTGACTACTTTCACAGATTCTCATTACGTAATTATGAATTTCAGTCATATACATGTACATATATGAGCAAAATGTAGGGTGGTTGTTGATCATTCAAGCCTTGGGTTTAGTGGGTGGCCTTCAAACCAATTCCCTTCAATTTGTGATATACTGTCAGAAAAGGCTGAACCATCAAATAGTCAGGACATCATATCTTATTGATAGAGAGTTTATCAACAGGGAAACTGATTCCATGTTAACAAAGTGCTTATACAATTGTGTAAACAGTTGTCAATAGGGAATCAGTTGAGTTAATATGAATACCCCTGCACCATAGTGTATAGCACATGTTGAGGATGATACTGGAAGTCTGGAGAAAAACTTGGAGTATGAGATCTGAAAATTTTGCAAACACATACATGTATAAGACACCTGGTTGGGTTATCTAATAATAGAAATAAAATTAACTTCCTTTAAAATTAACTATAGCAATCTACTGTAACAAAGACTAAAATTAAATCATAGAATAAAGTGTGCTTGGATCATCTGAGTCAGAAAGGATACACATGTGTATTATGTTTCAGTGAGATCAAGGTGAATATTGTAACAATCACTTGGAAAGTTACTGTCCTGTCACTGGTGCTGTACCATATTTTGGGCAAATAGATTTCAAGCCTCTGACCTGAATGAACAGCCTCCAATATATTGTAGGAGAACACTGACATTCATTGTGTAAAAGGTAATAAACAAATCACAGGGGTGTGTCATTCGACACATCAGAGCCCCAAAATTTCCATAATGCATCCTGACCAAATTTGGAGATATATGGTTGACCTTTTCAACTCAAGGTGGTCACCATTTCTTTCGCTCTTAATCTTCTGACTAGAGCTGTAGGTTAACCGAAACTGAATCGAGGTTTTTAGTTTTTTTAAAAAACTGAAACCGTCGACATCCCGTAATCTAAGGTTTTTCGTTTTTTATTAAATACTCTCTTGCTGCAGAAATTCACAGAATGTAGCCATCCCAGAGTAGTGAGAGTACCCAGACACTGTCAATGGCAGTGTCTGGGTACTCTCACTACTCTGGGAAGGCTACATGATGTGAATTTCCGACATTTCAGTTTAGTTGTGATTGCTGCTTTCCTCAAGTTGCGTGTTGGTGTCAGACCTCGAAAAATGGCCAAGCACAATAAAAGTTCTGTATATTTAGGCAATTATTATATTGGCCTTCCTGATTCTTCATGTATTATAGCTTATTTCGGGCATTCATTGAGTTTCACTCAATTTCACTACCATTCAGTTATGACTTCGGACATAAGAATGAGTTTTATTGAATTTTACTTGGCCTCATGAACAAACCGGAAACCGAACCGAACCGAGGTTTTACTCCACCTGAAAAACCAAAACCGAAACCGAACAAGAAATTTAAAAACCTACAGCTCTACTTCTGATTTGCTAAGAAGAATCAACCAAAGCTTACTAACCACTCCATTAAATGATGCACTACTCAATTCATCCAAGGTGCAACAGTGCAGTTTATGAGGGGTGGATTTTCGATACCAAAGAATCACCCCTCATCATATTGACTATTGACAGGTTCAATACAGTGGAATAGTGTTGGGAGGTTAACCGAGAATACAACTCGATGTTGGTTATTAAAAAACACCGACCGACGTGATCACAAACAAAACGTCGTCCCGGTTACATGCGCGGTTAATTTATGGCATGCGATGACGCAATCTCGCGGCCTCGTGGTATGTTTTGGCATAAAAATGGTTGAAACAACCAAACAACCTAGCCCAGTGTGGCAGTACTTCTGAGAACAGGTAAGTAAATAACATAATTCAACAAACTTCAGAAGCCAGTAATCCTACTCATTGTGTTTCATGCATTCCGTGGCGAATCATTTGATTGACGTACAAAGTGGTAATTGCATTTCATGTATTTTATCTACCATCTACTCCCAAAAACGCAATCGCAGACAGAAATATTAATAGCGATAAAAATGCGGCGATAAAAGATCTTGTAATGCTATTGCAATTGCGATAAATGTCATGTGACACCACAAGCAAAGAAAGCATGTGCGCTTGACGGACTGTTTCAGTGGTACGGACAATGTCAAGTCATTTCCATCAAAAACTTGTAATGAACAATGCATCAAATTTGCCTCAACAAACAATCCACGATGCAGGGAATTGCACAATCCACCATGCAAAACACCAAAACAAACCAGAGGCTCAAGCGAGCCTAAAACACTCAACTGGCGCAGGTTGTCAAAAGAAATGAGTGTATCTGGGAAGGGACTTTTGAGGTGGAGACCATGAAAAGTGGAGAAAACTAAAAGATTTGGGCTTGTGGGGGGGGGGGGGGAGACAGAGAGGAACTCAACACCAATCCCAGCAAAAATTTTAAATAGTTAGAAATTTTAAGTTTGAAACCATCAAGAGTTGAGAGATTTTGTGGCATTCTATCAAGCTGAGCGCATTTCTGACAGACATTAAGTGATTTTTTAACCATATTTCATGGGATTTTCTAACTGGAGTCAAAATTTTGTCCCTTGAGTGTTATGGCGTCTTGTTGCACTTAAGAAATGAAATCCAATTCTAGAACCCAAAGGTTATATATTTCGAATACCTTCATCAAGAGCTGTGCTGAATGTTTGATATATGTCTGCAGGTTGGAAAACTGAAGAATCCGAAGGGAGAAAACCGACTGTAAATGGGTCAGGAGGCTGTTAGTTTCTAGGAATTGTAGTACATGTACCTTAGAATTCTTTTCTGAACTGACAAACTTACCATAGAGAAACAAACAAATGAAGTGTCTGTGACTGACCTTGACCATGGAGTTGTGACTTTGGGTCAAGGTCGTGCCACACCCTTGAGTCATTAGCAACCACTGAACAAAATTGGTGCATTGAATAATTTTTTATGAACCAGACAAAAAAGATTGAACGAACAGACTGATGGAAAAACAGACAGATGGACAAAGGGGCTACTATAGTAAATAGGCTGCACAGAATTTGAAAAATGAATACCAGTATCAGTATTCCAAAAATTCTGTAATATACTGCTGTATTATTTAGAGCTGAAATGGTTAACCAATTAATTGATTAACCAATGATCAAGATCTTGATTGATCAAAAAAGTAATTGATCGATTAACCGTAACGTTTGAACTACTGTTTTATATGGGTTAACAAAAGAGCAGACTTGGTCCGAAACAGGCAAGCCTTGTCACACAGATTCACATCAATTACATGAGGCAGAGTAAAGCATGCAAGTTATGTGCTGATATACATGTACTTGTTCACTTGCATGATCATCATACTCTATCAGTAACTGGTAATGGTCATTCTTAACCCTTTACCCAATGCTTGCAAAATAAATTATTGAATTACTAAAACAAATTTCACTTTTTGTCTCAAGAACTTAGCTTATGAACTCCTCATTGGAATGAGCTCAATGAGCTCATTCCAATGAGGGGGTCATAAGCTATGTATTTTAGACCAAAATTGAAAATATAATAAAATCTGAATAGAGAATTTTTTTTATATAGTGCTGGCCGGTTTCCACGTTACAGTTAAAACTAGAAGTCCTGTCACGAACTGTGCGCTATTCTAGGCTTAATTGTGCGTAAGAATTGCGCGCAATTGCCATATCGAATGGCAGCCAAAGCATGGCAGGTTCTCCTCGTTACCCATAGCAAACACAAGCAATGTTCCTGCCAATGGACCTCCGGGTTACCCAGAGGTCCATTGGCTGAAACTTTGCTTGTGCATAGGCCGTATGTGCAGAATTTGATAGCCTTACCATTGTCATAATGCGTAGATTAATGTGCAAATTGACGTGCTATATGTGCGCATTTCAGGACAGGACTTCTAGTTTTAACTGTACGTTGGATAAAGGGTCAATGCTGTAACTCATCAACGATACAGCAATTATTCAGCTACCTATTGGGGCAAATGATTAATTGCTTAACCAGGGTTAATCCATGTGAGTAATCGATCAAGAAAATCCATTAACCATTTCAGCTTTAGTATTATTGGAGACTATTTTAGATATCTGAACGTAGTAATGGATACCTACCGTGAATATTACATTCAGACTACTAAACTCTTCTTTATTAGGGTCAATACTAGAGCTGTAGGTTTTTAACTTTCTTGTTCGGTTTCGGTTTTGGTTTATCAGGTGGAGTAAAGCCTCGGTTCAGTTCAGTTTTCAGTTTGTTCATGAGGCCAAATAAAATTCAATAAAACTCATTCTTATGTCCGGAGTCATAACTGAATGGCAGTGAAACTGAGTGAAACTCAAGGAATGCCCGAAATAAGATATAATACATGAAGAATCAGGAAGGCCAATATAATAATTACCTAAATATACAGAACTTTTATTGTGCTTGGCCATTTTTTGAGGTCTGACACCTACACGCAACTTGAGGAAAGCTGCAAACACAACTAAACTGAAATGTCGGAAATTCACAGAATGTAGCCTTCCCAGAGTTGTGAGAGTACCCAGACAATGCCCTTGGCAGTGTCTGGGTACTCTCACTACTCTGGGATGGCTACATTCTGTGAATTTCTGCAGCAAGAGAGTATTTAATAAAAAACCTTAGATTACGGGATGTCGACGGTTTTGGTTTTTAAAAAAAACTAAAAACATCGGTTTGGTTTCAGTTAACCTACAGCTCTAGTCAATACAATTGGAAAACAGGAATGAACAATTATTATTTCTTTGAATTATATGATTGTTGAATGCTTATTCATCTAATATGAGTACTGTATCTAAAGATCTTACATAAATTACAAAATGAAGATTGAACTTGTCAGCGGCTACAAAAACCTACGTAAGGACATTTTTTCTGTACTCTGCTGTACTAATACAAAGATGTCACGTTGAGACTGATGGTAAATCCATATCAATAGGATTGGAACATTGATTAGTACAGTACAGCCACCGTGTACAATTTAAACAAGAGGCCCCAGGGGGCCTGAGGGCGCTCACCTAAAATGGTAGCCTAAATATCAACCCAGGGAATTGATTTCAACAAGTTGTATCTGCCCCTCCTAAGAAAAGCTTATACCAAATATCAAACGATTCTGGCATAAAAAAAGACTTTTAAAGAATATTCCTCATATTGAACTAAGTTGTAATTCGGGCTCCCACAGGCAGCCCAAATATTCAACCCAGGGGCTTGGCTTTAACAAATTAGAATCTCACCCCCCTGAGGATGCTGCAGCCAAATATCAAAACATTCTGGCTGCTGGATCTGAAGATGAAGATTTTTTAGGAAAATACCTCATTTTGAACTAAGTTATAATTCGGGCTCCCACAGTGAGCCCAAATATGAACCCAGGGACTTGGCTTGAACAAACTTGAATTTCAACTGCCTAAGCATGCTGCATACCAAATATCAAAAGATTCTGATTGGTAGATCTGAAGAAGAAGATTTTTAAAGAATATTCCTCATACATGTACTGCACTAATTTAAACATTTGGGCTCCCATAGAGAGCTCAAATGTGGACGCAGAGATTTGCTTTCAATAAGCATGTGAAACAATCTTCCAAAGATGTTATATGTGAAATTTGAAAGCTTTTGGAGCAGTGGTTTGGGAGAAAAGTAGTCTTAAATGTTTTTTCCCATTACCCACAGTGTTAAAAAATGCTGACTCAGCACTTTTTCAAAGTCCCCAAAAAGTACCCCATGATAAAACCGATAGCAATTTTTTTTTACCATTCCATTCTGTTTGTACTAAGAAAGCTTCACATCAAATAAGAATTCTGTGTAGTGTAGTTTTGGAGATATGGCCGTTTTAATTTTTTTCTATTTTTAGCTCCTGCGTTTCTCATGGGGCAAAGGGAAAAAAAATTGGGGCATAAATTAAGTACTTAAGAGCCAATAATCAAATTTGGTTCAAATCTGCCTCTCAGTTTGGAAAATATAAATTTTGGGTGGGGAGAAAAGTCTTGCCCCTCCCTGCCCCTCCTATAACAAATATAGCTCCTCGAACTTCTTTTGAACAAATCTGAGTCTACACCTCAAAAGGAAGCTGCACACCAAATATCAAGTCTCTGCTACTTCTGGTTCATGAGAAGAAGATTTTTTAAGATTTAAGCACACTTTTTGGGCATGGCCCTACCGAGGGGCGAGGCAACTTGATTTGAACAAAATCAAATTGCGATGTCATTACAAACTATTATCTCAAATATCAATTAAATTGGTTCAGCAGTTTGGGAGGAGAAGACACAAACACCATGACGGACGACAGTCGACGGACAGTGAGTGATCACTATAGCTCTTCTGACTAAAAGTCAGGTGAGCAAATAACAGATTTAGTTATTGTTCCTTTGGTGGCTCAGTGATAGACTGTTGGACTTCTATGCTAGAGGTCCTGAGTTTGATTCACTTCCAGGATGACCCATGTTGTGTCCAAGGGCAAGGCACTTTATCCCAGTTGCCTGCATGGGGGCACAATGACGCCGTGTACCAAGGCGAACTGCACGTCGATGGTGCACATGTCTTCAACTGCTGTAACCCTGTTTGAGAGGAGCTTGAACAGAGCTAGAATGTTGAGGAGCTGACAGTTGCTCATCGATGCTCGGTGGTTCTCTCCGGGTACTCCAGCTTCCTCCACCCGTAAAACTGTCATGGTTACGATTAGCCATTGTGCATAAGTATGTGACCTTAAACGCCAATAAATAAATTGTTCCTTTGTTTATTATTCTGATATTAACACACATACATTTGTACATGTAGCTATTAGCACAGTGTAGGGTACATAATAATGTTGACCACTAAAAGTCAAATTGCTAAGAAAACACGGAGTGACTGCTCAAAGTGTTTTTCTATTGGTGTAAGGAAGGAGTGAGACTGACATGCACTTTACTACATGAGTTGTGAATATGGAGAAGTTTGGACTAATATTCACTTGTTTTCTATGATTGGCATGCACAATGACCTCATGACTTTGAATAAATAATGCCAAGTCAGTGAAGGTCATTGTCATGTATAGTAACTGAAAACAGGAACCTTTTTTTTTGCTGCAATATGACTAAGGGAATAAATTTTATGAACAGAAAATAATACATAAATGTGTTTAAGAACTACATTGTAATGTAGATTTTATTACTTCAATCATTTTGGATAACGTACAGTGTAGCCAAACAGATAATTTACTAACATTAAAATTACTTACAGTAGTGGTGAGTTTCGAAGGGAAAACTAGTCTGACAACAGCAAAGTGGGCAGCATAAATAAAAAGCTCACAAAACTTATATAAACATGTAGGATAAGATGAGGAAGCAAAACCCACACCGATCCACGTCAGGTCTCCAATGGATGGCTTGAGGTGGGAGGGATTTTTAACACTTGTCACCTCAATGTTATGTCAGTGGATGAATCACAAAACAAGATGATCATGTGACCAGAATTCCCTGTAAGATCTCATTGACCATAACAGCAGCGTGCAAATGGAACTATCCTTTCTAAAACATAACTGAAGCAATAAGAGCTCCACTGAGCCCCAGTTGATCTGGAATAAACATTATATAAACCATCAATCTCCAATTGTACTTGAGTGAACCAGAAAAATGTATTGCTGCATAAAATCAACTATCATTCTTCTGGTTTTGTATTATCTCAATAATTCTTGGTGCAAGCCTAGGCAACACTTTTTTTAATAAATAAATTAATGAACAAGCTGGGAACGGGTTTTCAGCTCAATGAGTATACCAAAGTGTTATTTCAACTTATTTGAACAGAATTTGAAAATAGCAAAATCAGAATATCTGGGGAATGACAGAAAAGATAAAATAGAATGATTTGCTGAATTCAGCATTTTCACGATATTTACTTTAAGGTCGATAGTTGGGACATACTTTTTGCCAGTAAAAAGGCTGGTATCTGGTAAAAAGGATGGCAAGTGTATAAAAACTACGTTTTAAAGTACTAAATGTACCTCTGAATGTGTGAAAAGTGACAATTTAATGAAGCGTACGCAATAATAAATACATATAACTAAGATTAAGTATTGTTTGTTTTATTGTAGACTATTTTCAAGAGAAAATAGATCATTTCGCTATCGACACACCATTTTGTGTAAGGAAAACAACGAATTAGCTGAAGTGCACGACAGGGTGAATATTATCATACTTGCTCGACGGAGGTGTAACTAATTCGTGCGTGTAACATTTAAATCTTTCTGTTCACTACGAGGGGATTTAACAGAAAGTTTTTTGGAGAGAAACCATTTATAATTTGAATCGGCCTGGCTTTGATTTTGGGACCAAACGTTCCAGGCGAATCGTCAGGGGTCGAACTGGCTTGGGGATGACCAGCCAAGAGGGCGAAGTGAAGTTGGCAACATCTTTGCCTTGGCACTGCTCACCAGACATGGGGTCAAATGCAAATGCATTTGCATTTAAATGTGTGATTTCAAGTATTTGCATTTGCATTTGAATATTTTAGAAGCAAGTATTTGCATTTGCATTTTAAAGAAAAAGTATTTGAAATTTCAAATACTTTCCAAATACATTTCAAATACTTTTGTCTTAACTCCATAAATTGAACTTTGCATTTGTTACTCAACAGATTAATTATATCTAGTTTTACACAGTTGGCTGGAAAGGGAATTCCTTCTTGTTAATTTGTTTGTCCAGTCTAAAGAAATCTTGAACTTGGAAGATTACTGTGCTGATAAAGTGTGTTCATACAAACTGTGACAAGAGGCACAGCATGGTGTAATAAATGACCATCTACTTAGTCTTTTGAATCAACTGAAATATTATATTTTTTTATCAGAATATAGCCTAGGGCATAACACAGGTGGAAAGTGGATTAAGGAACACTCATTCAACATTGGGTGAAAAATTATACAGCACAGCTACAAGAGAAATTATATGCCAAGCAGAAGAAATTGAATATTATTTTCTGTAACTGAACAAACTGAATTTTTTGATCAGTCATCAAAAGACCATTCTAAGCTTTTTATTTTTTTAGTGGGGATTATAGATTAGGACCCTTGTTATTACTCGAGATAAAAACCTATTGATTAATTTATTTAACAAAATTGTTATACAAAAATTCATAATTCTTTGTCCCACTGTGGCATTGAAAGTGAAGTGTCAGACTATCTTTCTCAGCCATGCCTACCGGAAGACAGTGACCCCCTTGCATTTTGGAAAAGCCATGCAGTGAAATTCCCTGCACTTGCTCATATAGCTCCAAAATATCTCAGTGTGTCAGCTTCTTCAGCTCCTGTAGAGCGACTGTTTAGTATAGCAGAATGTATTTGAAAGTATTTGAATTGATTTTCCAATGCATTTGCATTTGCATTTGAACAATTTCAGCTGCATTTGCATTTGCATTTGAAAATTTGAAAAGTATTTTCATTTGCATTTAAATACTTTTCAAAGTATTTGACCCCATGTCTGCTGCTCACTTTGCCCAATTTCTATGTTTGGGCAAAATCAAACTCAAAAAGGAACCACTAGGCTCTACAGTCAAATTAGGAGAGATATTGTGAAAACATTGGAGTGAGTGAGTTACCAATAAAAGTGATTCGTATATCAAGACTTACTTCAATAATAGTTATCAAAATCACATGAAATATGATTTGTGTTCCTTTCATTCCACTGTCATTTGAAGCAGGAACCATTAATAAACACGGGGCAGTCTAGTTTGAAGCAATGTGATAATTACCGAAATAAGCACAACAATTGCATATTATCCACCAAAACCAGGGCGAGAGCTTAGCAACTCCTTAAAAAATAAGGAAATGTTGATTTTTGCTAAAATGTTAAAAAATTTATAGTAATTTATATATTTTTTATACTTACCAATGACCCAGACTTAGCTGGTGCTAACTCTAACAAAACCAGGGCCAAACACAAATTTTGCCCCCCAATCCCCAAAATTTGCATCCAAAACAAAAAGAAATCATGTCCTAAAGGACCTCCATACTACGCCTCTACTGCGCATGCGCAGTGACGCAGACGTCCCGAAATTGGCGCCAATTATCATTCTTACTGGCAGTGCCTGGTCAGCGCTATGTACTCAGCGGGGAGGCAAGAGTTCCCAACTCCAGGGAGGGCCATCCCCGTCTGGGTCATTGGTAAGTATAAAAAATATATAAATTACTATAAATTTTTTAACATTTTTATACTGTACCAATGACCCAGACTTAGCTGAATAGTAAACAGGCTGGAGGGCCTAGGACATAGAGGAAAATCCAATAAGCTCAACTATATAGTAAAGAGGTAACCCCTTAAGGAGAAAAGGAGTATTAGGCTTTACATGTATCTTTCTTATTTAATATTAAATTAGAAAGATACACTACCCTTAATAATTGAGCACAATAACATTCATGTTCTCTATTAACATCCAGTATATCCCTTATACTAATTATTTTTAAAGCAAGCCAATAAATAAAGTAGTCCAGAGAATAGAGATTCTTTATAGTCATTTAAAAGTGTCCGAGTATTGTATATTAAAGCCCATTTGACACTTGACATATACAAATGCTTCACACCGAGCTACACTTTAAAAATAAGACATGAATGAATTTTAACATTAGTATTACACTTTAAAACCATCCCGGAAGCGACTCAGAAATACTGACTTGGAGGAGGCATTCCCTTGCTTTTCACTATAAAGCAGGTGACCTAAGGGAACACCCGCCCCCCCCCCCCCTTCCCCTTGCCCTGGGTCAAATAGCCCAGAGCGAAGAGGGCAGCCGGACGGAGTCACTGCCGGAACAGAAAGCCTGCATAACTATAGTTGCAACTGTTTAGTGGACGACATTCTGAGCAACAGATAACAGACCTAAACAATGCAGGTCTCCAGAAATGGACTCAATATTTCTGAGATAAAAATTCGTAAATGTGGATGGCTGAGACCAATAAGCAGCCTTCATTAAATCTGTAATAGCAACACTATTAGCATAAGACCAGGAAGTAGAAAGAGCTCTTACTTCATGAGCAGAAATCTTAAGCACAGACTGCTGAGAAGAAGATAAATCTTCATAAGCAGTACGGATAGTTAATTGAATCCATCTAGCAATAGAATGGACCGAAATGTCCTTTCTATTAGGCATCAAAGACAGAAAGAAACGTTTCCGTCCCTTTCTGATAAACTGAGATCTCTGTTTATAGATACGTAACGCTCTAACAGGACAGAGTAAAGGCCTACGCCCGTCTGAAGACGGAAGAGCCTTAATAACAATAGGTTCCGGATATTTATTAGGAGCTTGATTCTTAGCTAAAAAACCCACATTAGTAGTGAAGGTGATAGTGTTCCCAACACTACGATAGTGAGAATCATCCACCGACAGTGCATGAAGCTCACTGACTCTTCTAGCAGAAGAGAAAGCTAAGAGAAAAGCTGTCTTATAAGATAAGAATTTGAAATCTACTGTCCCAAGAGGTTCAAATGGCTTTTCCTTCAATTTAAGAAGAACCCAAGCTAAATTCCACTTAGGAATTAATCTAAGAGTTCTGGGTCTATTTATCGAAAAGTTTCTAACCAACTTAGATAAAGAGACATTAGATCCAATTTGTAAACTATCATGATGTGCATAGGTATCAGATAACATAGATCTATAACCCTTTATAGTAACAGGCTGCAGTTTGATTTCGTCAAACAAGTATACTAGAAAGTTTGCAATGTCTGGTATAGAGGGATCGAATATATCTACAGAATGATCCCTACACCAACGACGAAAAACCTTCCACTTAGCCGCATAGTTTAGCGAAGAGGAGGTCCTCCTACAGTTAGAAATTGCGTCCACTGCTCGTCCTGTAAAGTGTTTGCCATGCAAGAAGGACCGCACAACGGAAAAACGTGAAGGTTGAGACCTTGCGGGTTGTGATGGAGTTGGCGCGATTTCCCCTGCGAAAGAAGAACCTCCCGTGGAGGAAGCTTTCGTGGTAGGTCCCACAACAGACACCTGAGTAGATTTATCCACGGTCTCTTTGTCGACAGAGATGCTACCAACAGAATCTTGCATTGAGATTGTTTTATCTTTAGCAATACTTGTTGAATTAACGGCGCTGGAGGATACGCATATCCTATCATTCCGTCCCAAGGGATCGACAGAGCGTCTACTGCAAATGCTCTTGGATCCGGACACGGAGACACATACGTCTGCAACTGATTGTTGAGATGTGTCGCAAATAAGTCTATCATTGGCCGTTCCCATTGGTAGCAAATCTGATTGAATACTTGTTTGTTGAGAGTCCACTCCGACGGCAACAAGCGACCCTTTCGTGAAAGGGAGTCTGCTAGCACATTCAGACGACCCGGTATGTGACAGACCGAAAGAAGAACGTGATGTTCTAGCGCAAACAGAAGGATTCTTTCCGTTAGATTGAACAACGGAACTGAATGAGTGCCTCCCTGATTCCGTATATACGCCACTACTGTCGTATTGTCGGATAGGATTTGGACATGAGCATTGTGAATAATGTCCATCCAGTGACGTAACGCAAGCCAAATTGACATCATTTCCTTGATGTTTATGTGCTTGCACAGGAATTGCGGATCCCAAAGACCCTGGCATCTCGAATCCGTTGGGATTAATGATGCACCCCAACCTGTTTGACTGGCATCCGTCATAATGGTAAAACTCGGATCCGGCAACTGCAGCGGAACTCCCCGAGTTAACCACTGAATGTTTGCCCAAGTCTGAATCTCTTGTTTCACTTGATCTGACAAGAGAACGTCTACATCGAGCGAATGAATTTTCACACTCCAATTCTGAGTCAAGAAAATTTGAAGAGGACGTGTGCGTAACCGCCCCATCGGAATGAGATCCGCGGCGGCTCCGCACAGACCAATCAGTCTCATAAAATCTCTCGCCGTGACTTTGTCTGCGTGCAGACAATAGCGAGCGTAACAACTGACTAATTTCGCTCTGGGTAACGGCAGACGAACGAGATTGTTGTGCGTCTCGAAGCTCATTCCCAGATGAGTGAATGACTTGGACGGCGCCAGATCCGACTTCTCCTCGTTTACTATAAAACCGAGACGTCGGAGCAATAGAAGAAGATTCTGAACATCGTTCTGAAGCGTTAACTCGTTGCCGTACCTCTGAAGAATGTCGTCCAGGTAGGCCGACGTTACCGCAGACGAATGAGCTCGGAAATAGATCATTACCGAGTTCATTACCCGAGTGAAAGCCCGGGGTGCTAGATTCAATCCGAAGCACAATGCCCGGAATTGATACACCACTCCTAGGACTGCGAAGCGTAGGTACTTTCGGAATGTCGGATGTACCATGACGTGAAAGTACGCATCTTTGAGATCTATGCTCGTTGCATAATCGTTCACCCGAATACTCGCTCTGACCGATCGAATCGTCTCCATATAAAACTTCGGAGCGACGATCAGCTTGTTTATCCAGCCCAAATCTATGACTGGACGGAACGAGCCGTCTGGTTTCGGAACCAGAAACAGATGGCTGTAGAATCCCGGAGATTCCTGGTTTTCTACGACCTCTCCCACGTTCTTCATTAAAAGAGACTGCACCTCTGATAACAGAGCGTCTCTTTTCTGCGGATTTGACGGAAGATGAGTCCACTTTGGACTTTGAGTTAATGGAGGCTTTCGTTTGAAGGATATCTTTAGACCTTCCGAAGTCACTCCTCTCACCCAAGGGTCGTCCGTAATCGACGCCCATTCTTGTGAAAAGCTCGACAACCTTCTGCCAACTGGTACGCGATAAAGGTTTAAGCCATCACCTCCTGGACCTGCGAGGCCTGCGGTAGGAGAAACAACGTCCTCCCCGGCCCGCACCTCGCCCCGTCGACCTCGGGGCGTCCGACCGATTGTCCCGGCCTGAAGGACGTCCCGAACGAGAGTCGCTACCCTGACGGTCTCTCGAATAAGACCATGAGGATGCACCGGAACCTCTATAGGAACCTCTCTTGGGCGCATTAGACCCAGAAGTGCCTGTCTTATTCGTGTCTGCTGTATCCGACTTCTTAGGAGCAGATTTGAACAACAGAGAATCCTTAGCTTTCTTTGTAATTTATCATAAATAGCAGAAAGCTTGCCGTCAAAGAGAAGTTCTCCTGAGACCGAAGCGACTCTAAGAGAGTTCTTCACCTTAGTATCCACTAGTGTAGATGTAGCTAGGGCTGCGTCACGTCTAACCAACTCCAGATTTGCCACTGAAAGGGCGGAGTTACACGTGGAATAAGCTACTGCCCTTGAAAGAAGTCTTAAAGAGGATTGTATATCCTGAAACTCTTTCCCCTGAAGGCGCAGTGATAACGCCTTAGTAAGGTGATCTGCGTAAGATAAGGCATCTAAATTGGCTCTGTTAGACGCAATAGCTGTTTCCAACACCGCGGTTGGAATAGAAGCCGACGACGGTAATGATAGCTCTAAGTCTTCCGCCTCGTCGTCCATACGCAGAGGAACTCTCGGTATACCCTGTCCTGCCGTATCGAATTTATTCCTTGCATTAATGAAAGGCAGGTTGAGAGTATTAGCGGACAAGAAACCTGCTTTCCCCGTCCTGGAAGCAAGTTTAAATATAGCGTCGTTCAATAATTCAAATGTTCTTGCAACATTATTGGACTGCGACGGAAACTCGGGAGCGATGTCCCTGAACCGCTCAAAAAATTCAGAGTCCAATGACACTATAATTCTCTTGTCCGGAACCGCAGCAGTCTGGCCCGACGGAACAACTTGAGGGAGAAAGTGCCGGATGAAGTCCACGGCAGCTTTATGTTGTTCCGAAAGGGATAGCTCCAAGTCATCCGTATCCCTTTCACCATCCGGTCGGACCTCATGATGTTCCCGGTCGTCCGCCCCCGATGCTTCGGCGGAGCGTACCGACCCAGCGCCGTCGGATAATTCTCGATCCGACACCGTTTCTGTCGGCTGCTGGGATGCTGCAATAAGCTGTGCTATCTGCACAAGAATGTCCGGCGTCGAGACCTGCGGAGGCGCAGCCTTTCGCTGCTTCGCCGAGGGCAGCTCCGCATCAGATGGCTCCCGCATACTTTTCCTATGCGAACGTCCGGAGTCCATTGGTCTCGAATCCCTGGCTGCCGGATGGTGTGACCTGGTCGCCGAAGAATCCTTGATCGGCGAAGCTGGTAATATATCGGCGGTCACGCAGCCAAGGTGCGGTCGTGTGCGCTGACGAGGAGAGGAAGCCTTAACAGTCTCCGCGGACTGCTTATACAACGGAGCGTCCCGAGCGACGGACATATGCTCCGCTAAAGACACATTTTGTACCACAACATCTGGTCCCAGATGTTGTTGTACGAGAGAGGGGCCTCTCTCGCTCGCGGCCCGGCTGGACCTGGACGAGCTAGGAACCGGACTCAAAGGCTTCCTCCGTTCTCGCTTACTATCCGCCGTCACTGGGTGTGCATCTATTATGTTTATAGTGCTCGCATCACCCAAAATTTCCTCCTGGACCGCATCGGACGTACCCGGCTGCCGAACCATTCGGTGAATGGACGCTACACCGGGCGAGCTAGCGGACGACATTTGTCTAATCTCCATGAGCACTTTTGCCGCTAGCTCTGAATTCATTTGTGACGACGGACACACACTTGTAGAAGATAACATGGAAACATCAACCTGTTCTGGTTCCTCTGAAATAGAAACTGAGAGAGTAGAGTGACCTTGCGGAGAAAGAGCCGGCATAGCCCTTTCTCCAGAAACAACATATCGTGACACACGTTTCCAATGTTTCTCATCCCAATATTCACATATAGGACAGGGATTAATGTGAGAACACTGACTACAATTAATACAATGATCATGAAAGTCAGAGGAAGATTTCTTCCTATTACAATTTGAACAATGTCCCTTCATTGTGAAAGAACAACAATAAGTCCTAGTTACTCGCAAAAACCCCTGACACAAAGATACATAATAACATGATCCATTGATAAATGAAAAAACAATTGCAAATCAAAATAATTTTGAAAAAATATTTTTTCAGCGAAGCCCAAGTTGCTGAAAAGTAACGTTGAGCCCCGATGGATCCGATGGCAAAGTGTGGTCAAAAATTTTAAATTTATATTAAATAATTAATGAGACACTTACGGATAATATAAATGTATCTTATAGTGAGATAAACTACAGCAAAGGCAAACAGCCCCCCTCAAAAAAGGCTGTTGCCAATGTAAACAAACAGTGTAAAAACACCAGAAAACATGACTCCAGGCACTGAAAAAACTGGCCCGGAATCAGTCATCAAATTACATTCTATCTGATGCAAAACAGAGACTCCCAGGGGAGAATCTGCAGAACATCAGATGGAAGATGCAGAACACAAACGTTATACACCCATGGGTGAAAACGTAACTATGAAAAAAATAACAGAAAACATTCTGTAACCAAGCAACTCTCCCAGGAAATTTTAGAAATGAAATTTCTCAAAAATATGCCAAAAGCATGGGAGAATTGCAAGGGGGGACTTTAGAAGGCTAGGGGAGAGGAAATACTGAATAAGCAGTGCAACATTTAGCAAGAATGACAACAAGAGGCCCATGCCTCGAAAATAGGCAACTTAACATAATTTCATCAAAAAATTTTAAGTACAGCCCTGATTATTTTTTGTCACTTCTTTTTCCTCTCCTCCTTCTATCCTCCTTAGAATCACATTTTCTCCAAAAATTACATGTCTGGCATCCTTTAAACTGAGATTTACAAGCACAAAGATCAGTGAGATGTTGACTGATGAAGGGCCAAACAGAGAATGATAATTGGCGCCAATTTCGGGACGTCTGCGTCACTGCGCATGCGCAGTAGAGGCGTAGTATGGAGGTCCTTTGGGACATGATTTCTTTTTGTTTTGGATGCAAATTTTGGGGATTGGGGGGCAAAATTTGTGTTTGGCCCTGGTTTTGTTAGAGTTAGCACCAGCTAAGTCTGGGTCATTGGTACAGTATAAAAATGTAGCTTTTCTTGTAAATTTTTGCATCCTGACAAGCCCCAAATCTCAGTGACAGAACAAGACAGATCCCACCAGTAGTGGAAGCATGGTTTGAAATCTTGGGGGACCATGCTGATGAAGAGTTTGGGGGGGGGGGGGGGGGGGGGGGTATCTCAGGACTGAGGGTACTGAACCTGTACTGAGGGCAGGAAGTCAAAAAGACTCTTTTCAGATTTGGGGATTGGAGCAAGTGGGATTTGGGAGGGGGGGGGGGGGGACTGGTCTCCCTAGATACCCCATGGCTCTACCACTGTAGCCCACTATAGTAGCCTACCACAATACATGTATGTCCATTAGCTGAGAAGAGTGGTGAACACTGAATAACCTGGGTGACTCAACACGCTGTATGAGCCTCTTGACTTTGATGACAAATACAGACACATTTTGTGTGTGCATTACCCATTAAAAAGTGAATTTCTACGATACACTATGAAAAACCGAAAACAGAGTTTTTGTACAAAATGAAACTGAACTCAAATGCAAATTTCAAAACCACCCTGTCCTAATTGTTTGTTTTATTGTAGACTATTTTCAAATTATAAATGGTTTCTCTCCAAAAAACTTTCTGTTAAATCTCCTCGTAGTGAACAGAAAGATCTACATGTTACGCACACAAATTTGTGACACCTCCGTCGAGCAAGTATAATATTCACTCCGTCGTGCACCTCAGCTAATTTGTTGTTTTCCTTGCACAAAATGACATGTCGATCAGTGAAGCTGAGTCCATTGTGGACTTCGAGTTAATGGAGGCTTTTCTTTGAAGGATATTCTTAGTTCTTCCGAAATTACCCCTCGAACCCAGGGGTCGTCCGTAATTGACGCCCAATTGTTTATAAAACTCGACAATCTTCCACCTACCGGAACACAATAGAGGTTCATACCATCACCTCCTGGACCTGCGAGGCTTGCGGAAGGAGAAACTACGTCCTCCACGACCCGCACCTCACCCCGTCGACCTAGGGACGTCTGACCGGTTATCTCGGCCAGTATAACGTCCCCTACGTGAGTCGCTGCCTTGACGGTCTCTAGAATAAGACCTAGAGGACGCATAGGAACCTCTATAGGAACTTCCCTTGGGCGTACTTGTCCCAGAAGTGCCTGTCTTACTCTTTTCTGTTGTATCCGACTTTTTAGAAGCGGATTTGAATAGCAGAGAATTCGAAGCTTTCTTAGTTATCTGATCATAGATTGCTGAAAGCTTGCCGTCGAAGAGAAGCTCTCCGGAGACCAAAGCGACTCTGAGAGAGTTTTTCACCTTACCATCCACACACGTGGATGTAGCTAGGGCCGCGTTATGTCTAACCAACTCCAGGTTTGCCACTGAAAGGGCGGAGTTATACATGGAATAAGCTATGGCCCTCGAAAGAACTCTTAAGGAGGATTGTATATCCTGGAATTCTTTCCCTTGAAGACATAATGATAACCCTTTAGTAAGGTGATCTGCGTATGATAAAGCATCTAAGTTAACTCTATCAGACATTATTGTCGTTTCCAACGTCGTGGTTGGAATTGACATCGATGGCGGCAGATACAATTCTAGGTCTTCAGCCTGGTCATCTAGATGCGGAGGAACTCTCGGTATGCCCTGTCCTGCCATTTCAAATTTATTCCTTGAATTGATGAAAGGCAGATGTAGAGCATTTACGGACAAGAAACCATACTTGCTCGTTTTGGTAGCAAGCTTATATATAGCGTCATTCAATAGTTCAAATGTTCTTGTGACATTACTGGACTGTGTCGGAAACTCAGGGACGATGTCCCTAAACCGATCAAAAAATACTGTGTCCAGTGACACTATCAGTCTCTTATCCGGCATCACAGCATTCTGATCTGACGGAACAACCTCTGGAAGATAATGCCGGATAAAATCTATGGCAGCTTTATGTTGTTCCGAAAGGGAAAACTCCAGATCCTCTGAATCCCTTTCGCCATCCTGTCGGACCATATGAAGTTCTCGGTCGTCCGTACCTGATGCTTCATCGGAGCGTACCGACCCAGCGTCGTCAGATAATTCCTGATCCGACAGAGATTCTGTCGTCTGCTGGGATGCTGCGATAAGTTGTGCTATTTGTGATAGCACGTACGTCACTGAGGCCTGTGGAGCAGCGGTCTTACGTTGCTTTGCTGCTGGAAGCTCCCTGGACGTTGACTCCTGCATATTTCTTTTATTATGCGAACGTCCGGAGTCTAAGGCCTCGTGTCCCTGGCTACCTGATGGCGTGACCTGGTCGCCGTGGAATCCCTGATCGGCGAAGCTGGCTGGATATCCATGGTCACGTAGCCAAGGTGCGGTCATGTGCATCGCCGTGAGGATGAGGAAGCCATAATGACAGTCTCTCCGGACTGTTTATATAACGGAGCGTCCCGAGTGGCGGACGTATGCTCCGAATGCGAAACGTTTTGTACCACAACATCTGGTCCCAGATGTTGTACGAGAGAGGGCCCTCTCTCACTCGCAGCCCGGATGGACCTGGTCGAGCTAGGAACCGGACTAATAGGCTTCCTCCATTCTATCCTCTGATCCGTCGTCACTGGGTGTGCACTTTGTGTTATTATAGTGCTCGCATCACCCAAATCTCCTTCCTGGACCACAACGGATGAACCCGGTTGCCGAGCCATTCGATGAATGGTCGCTACATCAGGCGAGCTAGCGGACGCCAATGCCGTCGATCCTACTAGGGACCTCTTAGGCAATTGACGTATTTCCATGAGCACTTTTGCCGCTAGCTCTTCATTTAACATGTGACGACGGAGGCACACTTTTAGAAGACATCACGGAAACATGACCCTGTTCTTGTTCCTCTGAAAAAGAGATTGAAAAATGAAAGTGTCAATGACACTGTAGCTTAACTTGTGTGTTGTGTTTGATGAAAAGGATAATGTTCAATGTTTATGAAAGGATTATGAAATAAGACAAGAATTGTGATAATTGGGAATATGTTCATTTCTGTTCCCTGTATGCTATGTTTATGATAACAATAATATGAGGTGTACACTGTACTAAAGATCTGAGGGGTGGGTTAATATGACCTCACAGTTAATATACGTGGCCCTCACAGTTAACGTATATCAACAAAAGTTACCAAGTTACAGTGAAATTATTCGAATATGAGTAATCCTATCAAGTTACATTAAAATCCCTTCATAAATATAGCCTGTAGACTGTGCTAAAGGTTTTCGTGCTAAAGGTTTTCAGGCTTCGGGCCACTGTAGCCGTCAGTTTCCCAATTGCGTCCAAAGGGGACGTTCTCATCTAGACATTATATGAAGTCAACCTACCAAGTTACAATGAAATCCCTTAATAAATATGACCTGTAGACTGTGCTAAAGGTTTTTGGGCTTTGGGCTCTGGCAGCCATCATGGTTGAATGATCGCAACCAAAAGGGGACATTCTCATTTGGGCATCATCTGGAGTGATCCTCCAAAGTTACAATGAAATCCCTTCATAAATATGACCTGTAGACTGTGCTCAAGGTTTTTGGGCTTCGGGCCCCTGAAACTGTCACAGTTGACCAATCACGACCAAAAGGGGATGTCATCATCTAGGCATTATATGGAGTCAAACTTACGGGTTACAATGAAGTCCTTCCATAAATATGACCAATAGACTATGCTAAAGGTTTTGGGGTTTTGGGTTCGGGCAGCCATCAAGGCTGAATGATTGCGACCAAAAGGGGACATTCTCATCTAGACATTATTTAGAGTCATCCTACCAAGGTACAATGAAATCCCTTCATAAATATCACCTGTAGACTGTGCTAAAGATTTTCGGGCTTTTGGCCCCTGTAGCCAACACAGTTGCCTAATGGTGTCCAAAAGGGGCTGTTCTCATCTAGACATTATATGAAGTCAACCTGCCAAGTTACAATGAAATCCCTTCATAAATATGATCTGAAGACTGTGCTAACGGTTTTCGGGCTTTAGGCTTGGGCAGCCATCATAGTTGAATGATCACAACCAAAAGGGAACATTCTCATCTGGACATCATCTGGAGTGATCCTATGAAGTTACAATGAAATCCCTTCATAAATATGACCTGTAGACTGTGCTCAAGATTTCAGGCACCTGTAGCCATCACAGCTGACCAACCACAACCAAAAGGGGATGTCATCATCTAGGCATTATATGGAGTCAACCTAACAAGTTACAATGAAATCCTTCTATAAATACGATCTACAGACATGCTAAAGGTTTTTGGGCTCGGGCAGCCATCAAGGCTGAATGATCGTGACCAAAAGGGGACGTTCTCATCTGGACACTATTTGGAGTCATCCAACCAAGCTACAATAAAATCCCTTCATAATTATGACCTGTAGACTGTTCTAAAGGTTTTCGGGCTTTGGGCCCCTGAAGCCGTCACAGCTGCCCAATCGTGTCCAAAAGGACATTATATGAAGTCAACCTACCAAGTTACAATGAAATTCCTTCATAAAAATGACCTGTAGACTGTGCTAAAGGTTTTCGGGCTTCGGGCTCGGGCAGCCATCATGGTTGAATGATCGCAACCAAAGGCGACAATCTCATCTGGAGTGATCCTGCGAAGTTACAATGAAATCCTTTCATAAATATGACCTGTAGACTGTGCTCAAGGTTTTCGGGCTTCGGGCACCTGTAGCCATCACAGTTGACTAATCACGACCAAAAGGGGATGTCATCATCTAGGCATTATATGGAGTCAACCTAACAATGTTACAATGAAATCCTTCTATAAATATAACCTTTTGCCTATGCTAAAAGTTTTTGGGCTCGGGCACCCATCAAGGCTGAATGATCACGGCCAAAATGGGACATTCTCATCTAGACATTATTTGGAGTCAACCTACCAAGTTACAATGAAATCCCTTCATAAATATGACCTGTAGACAGTGCTAAAGGTTTTCGGGCTTTGGGAAGCTTTAGCCGTCAAAGTTGCCCAATCATGTCCAAAAGGGGACGTTCTCATCTAGACATTATATGAAGTCAACCTACCAAGTTACAATGAAATCCCTTCATAAATATGACCTGTAGACTGTGCTTAAGGTTTTCGGGCTTCGGGCTCGGGCAGCCATCATGGTTGAATGATCGCAACCAAAGGTGACAATCTCATCTGAGCATCATCTGGAGTGATCCTAAGAAGTTACAATGAAATCCCTTCATAAATATGACCTGTAGACTGTGCTAAAGGTTTTTGGGCTTCGGGCACTTGTAGCCATCACAACTGACCAATCACGACCGAAAGGGGATGTCATCATCTAGGCATTATATGGAGTCAACCTAACGGGTTACAATGAAATCCTTCCATAAATATGACCTTTTGCCTATGCTAAAGGTTTTTGGGCTCGGGCAGCCATTAAGGCTGCATGATCGCAATCAAAATGGGACATTCTCATCTAGACATTATTTGGAGTCATCCTGCCAAGTTACAATGAAATCCCTTCATAAATATGACCTCTAGACTGTGCTAAAGGTTTTCGGGCTCCTGTAGCCGTCACAGTTGCCCAATCACGTCCAAAAAGGGACTTTCTCATCTAGACATTGTATGAAGTCAACCCACCAAGTTACAATGAAATTCCTCAATAAATATGACCTGTAGACTGTGGTAAAGGTTTTCGGGTTTTGGGCTCGGGCAGTCGTCACGGTTGGCAGATCATGCCCAAATGGGGAAATTCTCATTTAGACATCATAAGGAGCCATCCTACCAAGTTACAATGAAATCCCTCCACATTAAACATGACCTGCAAACTGTGCTAAAAGTTTTAGGGTTTCGGGCTTGGGCAGTCATCACGGTTGATAGATCATGCCCAAAAGGGGATGTTCTCATCTAGGCATTATACAGAGGCATCCTACCAAGTTACAATGAAATCCCTTCATAAATAAGACCTGTAGACTGTGCTAATGGTTTTCGGGTTTTGGGCTCGGGCAGCCATACCGGTTGCCCAATCACGACCAAAAGGGGACGTTCTCATCTAGACATGACCCCAAACCTGCATATGAATTTCGTGATGATCAGAAAAGAACTGCGGGGTGTAGCCCGTGCTAAAGGAAAATGTGAACAGACGTCACAGACAAACAGACTTCCGCACGCGTGATGGCAATAGCTTATCTTGACTATGTCAAGTTAAGCTAACTAGAGTGACCCTGCGGAGAAAGGATCGGCATGGCCTTATCCCTGCTAACAACATACCGTGACACACGTTTCCAATGTTTGTCATCCCAATTGACACACACTGAGCAGGAGTTAGTGCGAGTACACTGACTACAATTAAGACAATGATTATGAAAGTCAGAGGAAGATTTCCTCTTATTACAATTTGAACAATATCCTTTCATTGTGAAAAGAACACAAACAGTCCTAGTACTCGCACCAACCCCTGAAAACAAAGATACATAATAACATGATCCATTAACATATAGAAAAAATAAATGAAATCAAAAAAAATTTTTGGATCCCAAAAAAGCCTAAGTGTAGACAACATTTTTTTTAAATATTTCAAAAAAATTAATGCAACACTTACGTATAATAATGTATCTTGTTATGATTAAACTAATACAAAGACAAGAAATCACTCTCAACAGAAACCGTTGTCAACGTAAACAAGAAGTGTATAAAAACCGGAAACATGACTCCAGGCACTGATAAACATGGCCCGAAATCAGTTACCAATTACAACACTATCTGATGCAAAACAGACACTTCCAGGGAAGAAACTGCAGAACATCAGATGGTAGATGCAGAACACAACGCCTAAACACCCATGGGTGAGGACGTAAACATGGGGAAAAAACAGAATTCATTCTGTTACCAAGCTAAAACTCCCAAGAAATTTTAGTAATAATATTACAGAAAATATGCCAAAAGCATGGGAGAATAGCAAGGGGGACTAAAGGAAAGGGAGAGAGGAAACACTGATCAAGCAGTGTAACTTTATAGCAAGAATGACAACAACAGGCCCATGCCTTGAAATTAGGGAACATAACATAATTTCATAAAAAAATTTTAAGTTACAGCCCTGATTATTTCCTGCCGCTAATTTTAATTCTCCTCCTTCTATTTCCTCTTTAGATCCACCATTTCTCTAATATTTATGTGTCTGGCATCATTTAAACTGAGATTTACAAGCACAAATATCAGTCAGATGTGAACTGATGAAGGGCCAAACAAAGAATGATAATTGGCGCCAATTTCGAGACCTCCTTGACACTGCATATGCGCAGTGGAGGAAAAGTATGGAGGACCATTTAGGACATGTTATTTTTGGTTTTAAATGCAAATTTTGGGGATTGGGGGGCAAAATTTGTGTTTGGCCCTAGATTTTTGAGAATTAGCACCAGCTATGTCTGGGTCATTGGTACAGTATAAAAATATATAAGTCCACAGGAATCGTTGCGTTTATTTTAATTCTTGAGTGGTTTTGGTAGGAATTAAATGAAAACAACAAACAGTTGGTACGTTTGGATTTTTTATTGTTTCATTTGGAATGGTATGAATTTTATTTTTCGATAATGAAATATACTCCCACATAAGGCCAAAAAAAATTCATGGTTTGGTTCCGGTGTACTACGATATCTTCCCCCCTGTACAACTTCCCCCCCGGGGGAAGATAAACTAGTTGATCTTCCCCCCCATCTGGTTTATCTTCCCTCCCACCTGAATTTTTTTACCATTCAGATTTTTACCAGATCTTTTTTTAGAATTTGCTTGTTCACTTGTGTGTGATATTAAAAAAGCATCAAGTGAGCACTGAAAAACTCATTGGTCAGTATGCGAGAGAGCTGAATGCCCAAAAGAAAAAAAAAACATTTTAGCTCAAATTAGCATTGTGAGTGGAATATCATACAAATTTCCATTTTCAAGACTCATTTGAATATGTTGTTTATAGAAGAAAATTGCGGTTTTTTTTCTCAAAATATCCCCTGGGATATATGCAAAAAACATTTTTTAAACATGTCGCCCCGATGTCGCTAATTTTTTTTTATTTTCACTCAAACCACTATTTTGAAGAGAATTTCACCTGTATTTTTCAATTTTAAGATTTATTTGCTAAAGATGTGACAAAGAGAATAATTTCAGTTGTAGAGGGTTGGGGGGGGGGGGGGATATCCTGACCAATTTATCTTTCCCCCACCTGACACTCGAAGTTACCACCAATTTTTTTTTACCTCAAATCACTGTTTTGAAGAGAATTTCATCTGTATTTTCTATTTTTAAGATTCATGTGCTCAAGCTGTTAGAATGGAAAAATTGTTGGTGGGTGGGGGGGAAGATATCGTGACCAGTTTATCTTACCCCCCACCCAACACTCAAAGTTACACAAAAATTGTTTTTAGCTCAAACCACTATTTTGAAGAGAATCTGATCTGCATTTTTTATTTTTATGATTCACATACTTAAGCTGTTAGAAGAGAACAATTTTCAGGTGGGGAAGATATTGTGACCAGTTTATCTTACCCCTCACCAACACTCTTAACAAAGTCATGATTTTTGTGTGTGCTCAAAACACAATTTTAAAGAGAATTTCATCTGTATTGTCTATTTCTAAGATTCATATGCTTAAGCTGTTAGAAAGAAAAAATTTTCAGGTGGGTCATGTTGGGGGGGGGGGGGGGGAAGATGTCGTGACCAGTTTATCTTATCCCCCACCTGACACCTGAAATGGCCAAATGTCTTTTTTTTAGGGCAAACCACCATTTTGTAGAGAATTTAATCTTATATTAAGATTCATATTTCCCACTTGTTAGTTTGTGTTTCAGTTTCCAGTGTCATGTGGGAGGTAAGAAAAACTGGTCCCAGTATCGTCTACCCCAGTCAAAATTTTTCTATTTTAACAACTTAAAAATGTGAGTATAACGATTCCTATGTCTAAGTTGTTGAAAAAGAAAAAAATTCAGGTTATTGTTTTCCGATTCATATGTTTTAAGTTGGAAGAGAAAAAAAATTCAGGTTGTTGTGAGGGGGGAGATGTCGTGACCAGTTTATCTTACCCCCCACCACACACTTGAAATTGACAAATGTCTTTTTTTTTTAGGGCAAACCACCATTTTGTAAAGAATTTATTTTTATATTAAGATTCATTGTTCCCGCTTGTAAGTTTGTTTTACTGCTCATATCATCATTTTGAAGAGAAATTCATTGAGGGCTTTGTTGACTCTATCAAGTGCTAGATATTTTGTTTGAATTTGATGCTGTAGTTTACATAGTTTTTATTGTTATGATAATAAAAGTTCTCAACCGAAAGATGTTTTTTCTTTATTTACTCAGAAATTATCTTATCCACCCCACACCTGAGTCACAAAACGTTGGTTTTCTTCTGATTTTTTGCTATATTTTCCATTCTCAAGATTCCTGTGCTTAAGTTGTAAAAAGTGACAATTATTCTGATGGGGTGGGAGGGGATGGGGGTCATGGTTAGGTTATGACTCCTCCTTCCCCCCAACTGACATTCAAAGTTTTTTAATTATTTTTTTGGCTCATACAACGATACTGATGAGAATTTTATTCATATTTTCAAATAAAAAAACATATCAAAATATAGGGTTTGTTGCCGCACTCTCAAGGCCAGACTAACAAGTTTTCAAATTGCCCCTCATGCTTTTTAATATAACAGAGGGGTACTAAAGCAAATTCTTTAAAAAGTTCTGTGATTAAATTGAAAGATAAAAAAATTCAGGTTGGGGGGGGGGGGGATAAACCAGTGGGGGTGGGGGTGGGGGGGAGATAAACTAGTTTATCTCCCCCTCCCCGGGAGGGGGGAGATATACAGGGGGGGGGAGATAAACTGTTACACCAGTTACATAGCAGAAAAAAATAGGTTCGTAGGTTCTTCTAACAGTTGTGACTGAAATATACTGCTTTGATATTCTGCTGAGTCTGAATTGCAAAATGACACCCAAAATGGCAGTTTATCAGCAGATGCTTTCTTCACGATGGCAGCGGACATTTCGGGTAGAATTCCGCAACTTCAAAATAAACTGACTCAGAGGTGTCTTGATAATATAATCATCAACTGTCCTCAGATTCTGAAGTGAAGTATGCATTCGCACATGTCATTTTATCACGGGATGTGTTAAAATTAATGCACTTCAGCACATGAAATCAATTGACATTTTAAGTGACTGTGGTAATGGACTGGTTGAGTATCATCGTATTTATCTTTGCAAGGGAAGCACAAATGACTTGCCTTTGTTTATTTGAAAACAATGTACCTTGCGTTGGTCTTGTATCAAACACTTGCGGGCACACTGTTTTGAAGGCAAGATGCTATCATATCACCGTGTGCAAACAGCCAATCACTTTGAAGTAAGTACAAGTGTAAATCTACAGGGAATCCCTTGCGGAATCCCCAAGAAAATTTTCTTGGTTTCAAATAGCAGGAATGCGATTGATCGAATGTTCAATGTGACTGACTATGGAACCTCTGTGTAATACAGTACAGGTAGTTGTGACTTTTCACCTCAGCTTGTTACAGTTAAAACTAGAAGTCCTGTCACCAGTAGTGCGCTTATCTAGGCTTAATTGCGCGTTGGAATTGCGCGCAATTGCCATATCGAATGACATCCAAATCACGGCAGGTTCTCCTGGTTACTCATAGCAAACACATGCAACCCGGAGGTCCGTTGGCTGAAACATTGCTTGTGCACAGGCCATATGTACAAAATTTGGTAGCTTTACTTGGGCCATAACACGTACATTAACGCGCATATCAACGTGCTATTTGTGCGCATTTCATGACAGGACTTTTAGTTTTAACTGTATGTTCTATCGTTTTCGTAATAATGGTGATTGTCGAAACAAACAACTTGAACAGTTTGGAACGAAAAGTAAGAAAGAAAGGTCCCATAGCCTATGAGGTTAGACAGGGTGGGAAAAAGGGTAAGACCGAAATTTAAACCATCAGTAATCCGCACCAGTGAGGTGAATTCACTTCTTGCAAACCGTGATAAACAAGTTGAAATTTGGATACCGGAGTTAAACAACTTCGGTATATAATTAACAATTATGATTAAATTTGCTGACGACAGTTTTGAGCATGGTCCTGATTATATATATAAATCTGTATACCAAAAAAATCCCCAAAACTATTTATGTAGTTGTTGTAAACGTTGGCGTTTGTGTGCTTTTTCTGTTTCTTTTTCAATTTCAATAAAAAAATCATTAGGGTCGGGGCTCAAAATTAGAGTCGGTCGGGAAACCGGAACCAAATCATTATTTTGGGGGGCCTAATGACACTGCCGCAATTTGCGCCATTTTGTACAGCCATAATTCCCCATTTTCGAGGTAAGTTATGCACACTAATAATATTTTCCAACCGGTTTTGGATGTTGGACAATTTTTTATTTATCTTAAGAAAAAAAAATTGTGTCTGGAAATTTAGATGAAATACCCACTGAGGCACTCAGATGTAAGGAAATGGGGGTTTTTGAACCCAGGAATTCTAAATTTTACTACGACGGGCAGAAACATGGTCGGCCCATCATACCAACGACCATTAGTATTTACGGCATTAGTTCATATATAGTTGCCCCATAAATTTAAACAGGTTACGACGATCAGTTAGTAGTAACCTAGGCATAACCTGTTACAAAACTCATTCCTCATTTCCAGGCCTGTGTATATTTAAATTTAATTTGAAATTATGGAATAACAGTAACAGTCAGTGCCAGTGGTGAGAATTTCAAAGTAAACAAATTCCCCTCAATTATATAGCATCTTAATTTGAATTTATGTAATATCAGGGGTGAGAATTTAAAAGTAAACAAATTTCCCTTATTATTCCCAGTTGCTATCGTCAAGTTGGGTCAAGTTGCATCAAGTAACATAACTATAATGTATAATTCGTTAGGGATCAACTTCCACGCCCACACGGTATGTATTATTGTATCGGTTTTGAGGGAATTTGCATATTCAGTTTATCAAAACACACCTAAGTCTCGAGCCCATACTATATGATGTCTTCATGAACACAAATGACTTTACGCTCAGTTAGTTTACACTGAAGTCAACAGATGGCACCATTCTTCATGACAATTCTCAAAAATATACAGGAAGTTTAATTGAGTAGCCATTTTCGTGGGAACTGAAAAGTAAAAAGATGGAAATAAGTAATGAATGCGGGCTACTCCTAAATACGGAATCTCATAAAATCGCACCTGAACACCAGAATTACACTCCGCTAGCATCCGGTATCACACCGAGTCTTTGTACTTTCACGGATGTAGGAAATTACCCCTTGGCTAATTACTCCCGGGCAGTTGCCAGCCGAACAATTCCCAAACTGAACAATTATTGCCCCCCCCCCCCCCCCAGACAATTGCTCCCTCGGATAATCCCCATAGACAATTATCCCTAACCACCATTACAATGTATATATAATTCGAATGAATGAAAAGTTTCAGCCCAATCTGTATCGAACGAAAATGGTTTCACGCGCCGAAGGCACGCAGGGATGGTATGGGGAGCAGGCCCCTTTCGACCCTCTTTGATTGTATGAGATTTGGCTCTAGTTTTTGGCTTGTCTGGACGTGGAAAAGTAAGAAGAGTTAAGGTAATCAGCGGCGTCTGTGCCTCATGCGGTTCTTCTTTGGAGGAGGACGGTGTGTTGGAGAGATAGTAGTTGGTGGAGTGGTCGGATTAGGCGGAAGAGTTGGTTCTTCTTTGGCTTTGTACGGCCTGATCCTTGCTGCTGTTTCTTGATGTTCTTGTTTGGACCATGGGAGACACTTCATGGGGATTTTCTTGATAGCGTCAGCTAAGAATTTTTCTTTTGGGAAGAAGTCGTACTGGGACTGGATCGTGCTTCGGAGAGACTCGTTTGGAATCTCCTCCCCAAGGAATGCCTCCACGGACTCCGGGAAGGTCTCCTCCTGGTCGGACTCCTGGTCCAAAGAAGCTGGAGAAGCAAGATAAGGAGGCGGTGGAAGGTGCGTTAGCTGAGACAGCTTCCTGCACCATTGACAGAGCATCCTCCTCAATCTCCTCTTCAGATGAAGAGTCTGATGAGCTGGAGAATGAGCTGTTGCCTGACGACCCACAGTCCCCCGGACCCTCCTCCTGGAAGGGGGTACCGGGCTGGACAGGGGTTGTTCAGGGGTGACAGGAGTCATCCCTTTGACGCCCTCACTTGCCTCCTTCTCTTCCTTTTCCTTCCTCTTCTTCTCCAGGAACTCCGTCATTTGGCGGGCATCTCGTCGTCTGGCAGAGGGTCCCTTCTTTCTCGTCCTCTTCTTCTTGGTGGCTGTATTGCTCCGGCGGCCTTCATCCAGCTTATCCGCGTCACTAGGAGGGTGACCAGTGTGAGGGGAAATCCCCTCACGAAAGGTGCTACACCTCTCCAAGGACGGCGGTTCCGATTCTCTATCAAAATCCACTGTCAGGTGAATTTTACCCTTGAGCACCTGGATACTCCAAGTGGTGGCAAGGGTAGCCTTCACTCTGACAAGTGTCTCTTGGATAACAAGTGGGAGCTCCATTGTCGAGTTGTTAGCACCTCGGAGTCCAAGGTGCGAATGAGGAAAGAATCTGTATCCCTGAACCACACCGCACATATACATTTCACACCTTGGATTCCGAGATGCTAACAACTAGACAATGGAGCTCCCAATTGTAATACAAGAGACACTGGTCAGAGTGAAGGCTACTCTTGCTACCACCTGGAGTATTCTGGTGCTCAAGTGTAAAATTCACCTGACAGTGGATTTTGAGAAAGAAACCGAACCGTCGTCCTTGGAGAGGTGTAGCACCTTTCGTGAGGGGATTTTCCCCCGCACTGGTCACCCTTCAAGTGACATGGACTTGCTGGATGATGCTAAGAAGACAGAAGGCGCTGACGTGAAGAAGAAAAGAAAAAGAAAGAAGGGACCTTCCGCCAGACGACGCGATGCCCACCGACTGACGGTGTTCATGAAGAAGAAAAGGACGGGAAGGAAGAGAGGGAGGCTAACCATGGCGTTGAAAGCTCAATGCCTGCTACCCCTGGTCGTTCCACGTTCAGCTAGGTTCTTTCCACTCCTGTGGAGGGTCCGGAGGACGCTGGTTCGCCAGGTAACACTCCAATCTCCAGCCCATCACACTCTTCCTCGGAAGAGGAGATGGAGGAGGAAGGTGAAGGTTTGTTTATGGAGCAGGAAGTTGAGCCGGACATCGCACATGTTGCTAAACCCGCTCTTGCTCTTCCAGCCTTTTCCGACTAGGACACCATCCAGGAAGCTTACACCGCGGAGTCCGTGGACAGCATCCTAGGGGAAAAGGTCAGAGATGACGAACATCTAGCCTATCTTCTACAAACGATGAAAAACTTGGAAAACCGTGGACTTAACGAAAACACGATTAGAGGAGCAATAGAGAGTGTCAGCAACCACTATCTCCGCATAAATCCAAAGAGCTCTCCACCACCGACAGCAGCAAGGGCTAGACCGTACCCACCTAGTCTGCCCTCCATCACCCCTCCTTCAACACCTTCAAAGGAGTAATCACCATCGCAGCCACCTCCACCCAAAAAGAACAGAAGGAGACACAGGCGGCGCTGAGTACCTTTTTCACTTTCCTCCTTTGCCACGACCAGACTAGTCTAAACCACTTACAGTTAAAGAGGGCCGAAGGGGGCTTGTCTCACCGCGTCCCTGCGCTCCTTCGGCGCGCAAAAACCATTTCGATTCGTTTCAGCGCGCCGAATGCGCACAGGGACGATGTGGGATTTAAATCCCTTGCGCCCCGAATAACTTTATTTGCTTTATAACTTTATTTCCTTACGAATCCACGAGAGTCGGAAGCGAGAACCAACTAGAGGTGCAGTGAGCAAGCTCACAAAGTGATACCCCCCCCCCCCCCCCCCGCGCCTCAGTTGTTGCGCTTACGAGGACACAACCATCATATGATGTAGCAATTGAAATGTATAAGTTAGATTATCTCCCCTTGGAAATGTCAGAACGGAATTATATTGCTTCATGCACATCTTCATATGGAGTTCTTCCATTGGGTAAAGTTTCATGAAAATTCTTCAAACGGTTTAGGAGGAGTTGCGCTTATAAGGATGGACGGACGGACGGACGGACGGACGGACAGGGTGATTCCTATATACCCCCCCCCCCCCAAAAAAAAAAAAAACAAAAAAAAAACTTTGTTTGCGGGGGTATAATAATCTTATTTGGTTTGCATGTGCGCACTGGCAGTTGAGCAGTGGGAGCAGATTTCCGAGAACTCGAAGATGACGAGGAATTGTGCAAAACTACAAGAATTTGCTCTGTGTTTTCTTACAGACGTGGGCTTATTTATACTGAAACCGCGGTTTGTTGGTTGTTTTAGAAAGAAAAAGAAACCCAAACAGTCGCTGGTTTGGGGGCAGCTGGAAGTCATCCATCAGCCTATAAGGGAGAGTGTATATTGTGACTGTTGTGTGATTGTTGCTATGGATGGGGTGAAGGGTGGATTTCTTCGGAGCTCACTCCTCACACACGTGATTAAAATGAATGAATGAATGAAAAGTTTCAGCGCGCCGAAGGAGCACAGGGACGATGTGGGATTTAAACGGGACATACTTTTTGCGGGTAAAAAGGACGGTACCTATCCGGTAAAAAGGACGGTAAATGTATAAAAACTACGTTTTAAAGTACTAAATGTACCCCTGAATGTGTAAAAAGTGACAATTTAATGAAGCATACGCAATAATAAATATATACTACTCAAAGTTTGCTAAGCACCAAGTATATCCAACTACCTATTTTACGTTTTGGTTGAAATATTGTTATGAAAAGTATATATATTTTATATTTAATTATATCTTTAATGATGTAAGCACAGAAATTAAGATTTTGTTTGTGTTTGACATTAGTTTTTAGCTTTTGAATACGATAACCATGGAAAATGGATATTATTGGTAAAAGAGGATTTTTTTCAAATTTGCCAAAAAGTTGACGGAGCGAACTAACATGGGTTGAATGTCGAGTATGAGACCCATTATTGTTAATTGCGGCTTGACAACGCCTTCTCATGCTCCCAGTCAGGTTTCAGATGGTCCTTTGTGGGATGTTGTTCCATTCCTGGACCAGCATGGCAACAAGCTCCTGGACACTTCTTGGTTGGACTGGACGGACTGAAATTGCAAGCTGCAACTCATTCCAGACATGTTCGATTGGATTGAGGTCAGTGGATGTTGCTGGCCAGTCCATACGCTCAATCCCCCCCCCCCCCCCCCCTGTGTCAGTACTCCCGGACAGCATGGGCAACATCGTCCATCGGAATGAATCTATCACCCACTGTACTTTCATACAATCTGACGTGGGCATCCAGGATCTCATCAACCGCTGTGCAGTCAATGTACCACGATCAAAGACACCGAGCTCTATACGTCCATCCCAGCTGACACCGCCACAGACCATTATTGACCCTACACCATAGCGGTCATGCTCAGCAATGTTGGCTGCATGGAATCGCTCTCCTGGTCTTCTCCATACCCTAGAACGCCTATCTGTGTTGTCCAGGCAGTTCCTTGACTCATCTGTAAAAAGGACAGGTCGTCAGTCTCTGGTCCATCCAACGTGATCCGTGGCCCATCCATATCGTGCCTGGCGGTGGTTCTGGACAGCTGAATGCGAATACGTGATCTTCTCGATCGGAGACCACCTTCGTGCAACCTTTCCCGGATAGTCTGCGGCGAAACATTTACTCCGGATGCATTCTGAAGGTCACTGCGAAGCTGGGTTGCTGTGTTAAAGCGGTTCCTGCGGGCCTGAATGGTCGAAAACCGGTCTTCAGTTGCAGATGTTGCCCTCTCTTTGCCACCACCATGTCGTCTGACTGGTGTGCCATACTGCTGAAATCTTGCCCAGGCTCTGGTGATCTCCGAATGGTGCACACCAAGGGCTTCACCAACTGACGATGGGTAGCTCCTTGTTCCACCATACTTACAGCCCACCACATTTCTGATTCAGACAAATGTCTTCTTACATTTGCATTCGCCATATTCAATCATTAAATGATAAGGGTTTGTGTTGAAATGAAGAATGAATGCCCCACACATCTCATGTACATGTAGACAGTACGCGGAAATATCATGGAAATCAAGGGGTACATGCTTTCCATGACTGCCACGAAAAGTCTGCCTGTCAGGAGAGCTAATGTAAACACTGGGGACCATTTGAATACATTCCTCAATCATATCCACCAAAAATATCGCAAATGTGTCACAAGAAAATTTCACAATGATGTGTCAAATAGGTGGTGCTTAGCAAACTGTGAGTAGTATATATGACGAAGATTAAATATTGTTTGTTTTATTGTAGACTATTTTCAAGAGAAAATAGATCATTTCTCTATCGACACTGATCGACACTCCATTTTGTGCAAAGAAAAACAACGAATTAGCTGAGGTGCACGACGGGGTGAATATTATCACACCTGCTCGACGGAGGTGTAACTAATTCGTGTGCGTAACGTTTAGATCTTTCTGTTCACAACGAGGGGATTTAACGGAAAGTTTTTTGGAGAGAAACCATTTATAATTTGAAAATAGTCTACAATAAAACAAACAATACTTAATCTTCGTTATGTATTGCGTACGCTTCATTAAATTGTCACTTCACACATTCAGAGGTACATTTAGTATTTTTAAACGTGGTTTTTATACATTTACCGTCCTTTTTACCGACAAAAGGTTGTGTTCGAGCTATTTTTTTTTAAACGGGGAGTTCATATTTTATTTTCTGTTAGCGTATCGCCTAATACATGCTGAGGTGATATTTATTTATATTTATTTATTGGTGTTTAAGGTCATATACTTTTGCACAATGGCTAATCGTGACCGTGACAGTTTTACGGGTGGAGGAAGCCGGAGTACCCGAGGAGAACCATAGAGCAACGACGAGCAGCTGCCAGCTCCCCAACATCGTAACTCCGCACTGCAGCACAGGCAGAGTTAGATTGGTTGAAGACATGGGTACCATCGACGTGCAGTACACCTTAGTACACGGCGTCATCGTGCCCCCGTGTGGACAATCGGGGTTAAGTGCCTTGCCCAAGGACACAACGCGGGAGTCCGAATTGATCGCCCAGACGGTCACCCATCCAATGATTAACTGGGCTCGACGTTGCTTAACTTCGGTGATCTGACGAGAACCGGTTGACGCAAAGCCGCCGCGCCCCCTGCCGAGGTGATAATAAATATTGAAACCATCCATACATCAGTGGATACTAGTTCTAGATTCCTGTATGTCCTACCCCAATAACACCCACAGGAGCCATTAAGGCTGGACCCCTTATGCTCACTCCACCAATCCATATGTGTGAGCTCCCAATGGTCCCAATGGTGTGTGTGTGTGTGGGGGGGGGGGGGGGGCTGCCCCCCCCAAATGGAAACCGCCACTAACTGTCTTTAACCCCCACGTTTCATCAGGAGGCACCAGAATCGATCTCAGAGCTTCAGAATTTGATGGGAAAAAATCCGGGAAAGGGCCCTCAACTGTGGGAGGGAATACCTACGCCCAATTTCATAGTTAAAGCCTTTGAAATATGCCCGCGCTATGTAGACGGGGGGGGGGGGGGGGGAGGGGGCAATCCTGATGTTTGGAAGGTCGGTGTGGGGTTCCCCCGGCCTAACTAGAACCCTCGATCATTTCCCCCTCCTCCTACTCCCCTACAGGGAAGGAGGAGAATGAGGTAACGGCCAGAGGGTCCAAGTTAGGACTAGACATCCCCAGAAAAAAAAAAATTATCGTAAACAATTCATTAGTTATTAATTCCAATCGCCCGCTATACACATTATTGTGTGTCATGTGGTCGCTGTGGGCCTCCCCAATCTCCGGTCCATGTAAGTCAGCCCATATAGGATTAACAGATTAACACTGAATGACACTGACCGCTAAACCCACTCCCTATACTCCCCGCCTTTACTATTCGCACCACCGTATCGCCGGCCTTCCGTCATCGGGGAGATCACGTTTCTCTTAAAAAGTGCTACGATAAACCATGGCATTCTCGAAATACAATATCAGCGGTGGCCCCAATGACAGAGCGAGGATCCCCAATCGAAGGTCTGGGTGAGGGTTAAAAACAATAAGTGACAGTTTGCATTTGGGAGTCCCCAACCACCCACCCACCCCGGCCCACCACTGGGAAGAAGGTTAAGTTGCTAGACTCTGGGGGAGATCGATTCTGGTGCCTCCCGAAGAAAGGTAGGGGCTAAAAACAGTAAGTGACAGTTTGCATTTTTTTTCAAATATCATGGTTGCCCCCCTCCCCTTCCAAAAAAGAATAGCCCCCCCCCCCCCCCAATTATAGAATCCTGGCTACGCCCCTGCTAGAATATAATCAATTTCCTATATTTTCGAAATTGGTGGGGGGGGGGGGGGGGGCAAGATCGATATAACGCTGGCATATTTAAAAGGCTTGAACTATGGAATTGGGCGTATTCCCTCCCACGGTTGTGTGCCCTTTACCGGATATTCTTTTTTCTTCAAATTCTGAAGCTCTGGGATCGATTCTGTTACCTCCTGAGGAAACGTGGGGGTTAAAAACAGTAAGTTACGGTTTGCATTTGGGGATCCCCACCCCCCACCCCCAGGCCCACCACTGGGAGCTCACACTTAGGGATTGATGGAGTGAGCACAAGGGGATCCAGTCTTAATAGGCTCCTACGGGTATCATTGGTGTGGGACATGCAGGAATCTAGAACTAGTATCCACTGATGTATGGTTGATTTTAATATTTATTATCACCTCGGCATGTGTCTGACGTAACGCTAACTGCAAATAAATTATGAACCCCCGTTTAAAAATAAAATAGCTTGAACACAACTTTTTGCCGGTAAAAAGGACGGTACCGGTAAGTGTATAACAACTATGTTTTAAAGTAAAAAAAACTTTCTGTTAAATCCCCTCGTGGTGAACAGAAAGATCTAAATGTTACGCACACGAATTAATTCCACGTTACGATAATATTCACCCCGTCGTGCACTTCAGCTAATTCGTTGTTTTCCTTTCACAAAATGGCGTGTCGATCAGTGTCGATAGTGAAATCATCAATTTTCTCTTGAAAATAGTCTACAATAAAACAAACGATACTTAATCTTCTTTATATATATTTATTATTGCATACGCTTCATTAAATTGTCACTTATCACACATTCAGAGGTACATTTAGTACTTTAAAACGTAGTTTTTATACACTTACCGTCCTTTTTACCGGATACCGTCCTTTTTACCGGCAAAAAGTATGTCCCATTTAAATCCCTTGACACCCGAATAACTTTATTTGCTTTATAACTTTATTTCCATACGAATCCACACACTAAAAACTAAAGTGTTAAAACTGACACTTTCAAGGTGTTAAACCCATTCTAACTCTTAGGGTTTGATTTTAACACTCAAAGTGCAATGCTCTAAGCACTTAGACATTACAATCGTCAGACATCTGAAACTTTAATGGATGGCACTTCCCATGTGTCTAGCATTGGTGGTTCTTCCAGAATCGTCCATAATTTAATTTGCGCTTGGTGGGTACATAATTAAAAGGACACAACGCAGATGACGCGGATCAGGCTCGAGAGTTCGAGCCCGATCCGCGTCATCTGCGTTGTTTCCTTTTAAGTGTCGCGACATTACACTTGTCAAGTGGTATTATTGTCAATACCTGTCAAGTTCTGGGATATCTTCACTTGAACAAAGTGCTAGTTCAGCACTTAGTAAGTGTTAAATACAGCACTTCAAGTGCAGTTTATAACACTTTAGTTTTTAGCGTGCACGAGAGTCGGAAGCGAGAACCAATAATCTTATTTGATTTGCATGTGCGCACTGGCAGTTGGGCCGTAAGATCAGATCTCCGAGAACCTCGAACTCGAAGTTGACTAGGAATTGTGCATAACTACAAGAATTTGCTCTGTGTTTTCTTACAGACGTGGGCATATTTATGGTAATACAGTAACCGCGGTCTCTTGGTTGTTTTAGAAAGAAAAGAAAAAGAAACCCAAACAGTCGCTGGTTTGGGAGTAGCCCCAGCACGCTGTCCATGACGGTTACAAAAAAGAAAAAATCCACCAATGTGTTTTACAAGCTGGGAGTCATCCATCAGCCTATAAGGGAGAGTGTATGCTGAGCCTTGGCCATATGGTCTGCCTTCGAGGAGAACAGATGACGGGGAGATGGGAGAGAAAAAAAAGCAACACAAAAACAAAAAAAAAAACAAAAAGAAAAATCTCACAGACACACACCCAAAAGCCCTTAGAAGCGCTATTACATCTTTATTCAAAAGTTTATTTATTTAAAATGTGCACTCGTCCCAGCCAGGCAAGCTTGTTTCAATCCTTCCTTGGTGTTTGGTTGTTTCCTGTGTGTGTTAGCAGAAAGGTAGGTCGTACTAGTTCCTCCTGTGCCTCGTCTACTATTCGCATGTGTCTTCTTCATCAGGGTGTTTCAAGAAAATTTGAGAAAGTTCAATTAGAAAAGTTATAGGTGGAGAGAAAGATAGGTATCCGCTATTGTATATTGTGACTGTTGTGTGATTGTTGCTATGGATGGGGTGAGGGGTGGGTGTCTTCGGAGCCCAATATATAATTCCTTTGTCGTCGGCACTACTTATTAAACTGTTGCCTTTTTAAAAGTGATATTTCTATTTACAAGTAACTGAGGTGTGAATACCAGATGGTATGATCGGTATCCCTACAAATGTTTTTACACTGCAAGGGAATAAATGCTTTCAAGACAAGTAAGACTTGTGCATGGCTGCATGTCAGCCTTATAATAATTATTATAGCTTTGTAAACACTTATACTTGTAATGACTACAATACAGGGCTTTAATTAAATAGACAAGTGTATTTGATTTGCTATGTAAGTACTTTATAACTAAATTGTGTGCTGGTCTTTTGCCGTGTTACTATGTAAAAAAGGCGAACTTAAAATATTACTTTGACGAGAACTGACTGGTCTTTTGCCTTGTTACTATGTAAAAAAGACGAACTTAAAAAATTACTTTGACGAGAACTGAAATACTGATAACATGTGGGGGCAACTATCCCGGGGGAGGGGGGGGGGGGGGGGGTATCGTCCATATTTAATAAGCCAGGGTGCAATTGTGCAGGAGGTTGGTCAACATTTGGATGCAATTATTCGGGGGCAATTATCCAGGGTTAAGGAGGGGCAGTTGTCTGAATTTCTATCTTCACAATGGACAACAGTCGCTATTAATGAAAACTCTTTTAGTTTTAACTTTAAAGACGGCAGAGGTTATTATTTAATATAGTAATACAAACAAGGGTGAAATAGATAGAGGATATCTAATGTTTTCTTGTGAATACCGGGATTTATCTCATGAGTGAGTGAGAGAATTCGTATTTCACAAACAGCTTGCTGCGAGTGAAAATACAAATTCTCGCACTCACGAATGAGATTAATCCCGGTATTCACAAGAAAACATTAGATTTTCTTTTTATTATATACCCCTTTCATTTGAAGCTTCAACTGAAACGACCCAATGCGACGCCCATACCACGCAAGAAATCTGTTTACACAATCAGTTGATCGCTGTATCTGTTGACACAGATCACGTCTTGTTATACTCACTAGTGGAGAGAGAACAACTTTTGTTTTGCGCTTGTGAAAATTCATTTTTAAATTTCAAGTTCACACGAAATGTTAGTCACCGAGGTGTTTGATCTCACTAGTGAGGGGAGAACGCATTTTATTTTTTACCGATTCCTATTATAATTAGACGTTAGGGGTGTAATAAAAGCCGTTCTTTGTGACACATACGTATGATACGTCACATGTAAGTAGTGAAGAGCACTAAATCTTTATACCTGCAAGTGAAATAAGAGCACAACGGCGCTTTGCTTCTTGACACAAACAATAGCTGGTGATTTCCGTAAAACATTAGGCAATGTAACCCACAAGCTCATAAGGAATAAACTAATAACATCAAGACATTATGAACCGCCCTGGATGCACAATGAAATCAGAACCCTAATTCGTCAGAGAAAAAGAATTTATCGCCTCGCTAATACCGAAAGATAAGAAACCGAACTCTATCGACAGTCAGGAGATCAAAAGATTGATATTTCGATAAAAGGGAAATATATTCAACAATACACCCTCCTCCTCTCACCTCTGGTGGAAAACTCTCAATACGCATCCATGCAAGAACTAGCCTGATATTCCTGCTGTAGACTATAATAATTCCATTCTATCACCCAACACCGATAAATGTGAAGCCTTCAACGAGTACTTTTGCGCTATATCATCCATGGGTTACACTACTGCCTCAATACCACTTCTGAATAATTCTTGTGATCTATTCTTGAACACTCTGACACGTTCTGGGAGAATTGTACTACAAACGAGAGTGACGAACCAGAGAAAATCCAGTTAGAAGCAGCGAGAATCGTAACAGGTGCGACGTGGTGTGTCAGTAGACAGCTGTTGTATACCGAGACGGACTGGAACTACTAAAATCTAGACGAGAGAAACACAAACTCAAACAATATTACAAAATGTACCACCATCTTACTCCCCAATATTATACTGTATGACTCCTCCGCCATCCTCTGCGTCACACTGGTACAATCTACGTCACAACAATAACATAACAATTCCCTTCTGCCGTACTCAAACACACCAACGGTCATTTTACCCAATACTACACAGTTATGGAATTCACTGTCAACAGAAATTCATGAATGCTACTCACTACTACAGTTTACTAACTTTCTGAACCGCAATAAGCTCCGCTTAGCAAGTATTTCCGTCAATGAGAAATCACGTAAAGCCCAAATATACCAATGCAGACTGCGCCTATCCTGTAGCAACCTCAAAGACCACCTCCACAAAAATGACCTCTCAACCACAGCGGCTTGCAGGAGTGGTGCGATCGAAACTACTGACCATTACCTACTCCTGTGTCCGATCTATTTAGCAGAAAGGAATGTCACCATCACACAGTTACCTTACCTCGTTAATACTGATATTTATTGTACGGAAGAGTTAACTACAGCAACGAAATTAATCGCCATATCTTGAAGTCTCCATGAATACGTCCTAACTAGGAAACGTTTTTAAATAATCGTGTGTCACTGTGATGTGAAACCAACACACAAGATCGCCCTGGGACTGCGCTCCCAAGTCACTTTCGGTGGCGATGAATCCCCACCGTACTGACTTGTGGGGCGAAGTCTCAGAATTCTGTGTGAGTCTCAGGATAATGAGAACTTTATACTGGATCTAACCGGATAAATCAGATCCACCTCATGTACGCAGCCTGTCAGGTGGTTATCTATACTGATATACAAATATGTAATCTAGCTTATACCTGCCTTCGATGAAGTAAAAGTTACGCTTGATAATATTATTATTATTATATTAAATTACGTAATTCAAAATATTATACTACTTTTATACCACCGACAATCGGCTCACGTGCGTAGTGAGAGTTTGGTAGCTTATTCCGCACTTGTGTGCAATATATGAGTCGTGTGTCACGATTTGGACTTTGTCTTTCACACAAGAAGCACGTGTCATCAACTCACTACCTAACAGAATGCGGTGCATATTCAATTTAAATTCACAACGGCTTTGCAGGTGGCAAGGAAAATATTCTTGCTTGCTGCCGAATCCTATCTTGTGTCTAGGCTGCATGACATTATTGTTCATGTTACTCATTGCACCATTGTTTTTGTTTTCAAACTTCTTTTCACAAATAAATATTGTTTAAACTAAAACAAACTCGCGTATGTGGAATAGGACAACATGGTAAAGCTATTACTGACGTTCTGATATCCCTCTCCCCCTCCCTCTCTCTCTTTACCACGGTGGCCTGTTTCATTTAGTCTGTTTTTGTGGGTGATTTGGATTTTTTAACAGAAAAAATTGAAAATGTGCCTAAAAATATATCCCAAGTTTGCTATCTTCTCCGTGGGAATCACTGGAAGTCGGTCAAAGAGTGGTGTGGTGAGATGAGGTATCTCACCTCTCTCAATTCGTACCCAAAACGTCAATCGTTGAATTTTTTGGTTCAAACTGTAAAAAGGTGAAAATTCCGCGGTAAGCCCATCAGTTGGGGAAATTGGGGTACCAGCCGGAAAATTATCATCGGGGTGTGTGCAAATGCACTGGAAATTCCGTGGCCATGGGGATGGGCGGATTCTGAAGTTGACTCCCCTCCGTCATTCAAGACCTTCAAGATGCATTCCTGCATTGGATTTTATTGAAGATTTATAGGAGGAAGTGGGAATGCTCTCACCACCCCCACCACCTGAAACGGGTAATGTGGCCCAATACGTTGGTGATATCATACCGCATGCGTGACGACATGTAGAAGTCAACCGGTGTCGATTGCACTTCGCATTCGACGTTACACTGTTCGAATCAGTTCGTGTCTAGTCCTCGTCCATGTGTAGTGTCAGGCTTTCCCCTCCTCCAAAAACATTTCCTACAGCAACATTTAATCAGGCTTAGCGTTGTACTACAGCGCTTAACCATACATGCTATCTACAGGTGCACCACTGTTATCGCACACCATGCAATCATGATGAGGATGTATATAAAGTAAAAAGTCTACAAGCACCCCCTGGTTCATTTTCTCACGTCCCAGATATCTTGTTCAAGATGACACCACACTTCAGAGTAGGACCGTAACGGGCCATCTTCGGATATTGGGAGTGGATGGGACGACTCCTGGTCAGTGGCGAATTCAGGATTCTAGGTTCGACGCACATGCGGCGAGCTGGGAGCGTGCATGAAACGAGATATTTTACTCTGGTCGCGGGCTCGACACTAGGAAAATTTTGGAAAATGGAATGGAAAATAAGTCAGGGGCCCGCCGTTGTCCTGTTTGCACACAATCACAATGTCTTCCATCCAAAATATCTCGTAATTGTATATAGACTCTATATTTTAGAAAAAGGGAAGCCAATTTATACCCAACGCAGACGATATCAAAATTTATTATTTTAAATATCATTTTTTTATATTTTTCAAAAAAGTTCAGCAAAACCATATAATGTGACCCCTCATTGGAACGAGCTCAATGAGCTCGTTCCAATGAAGGGTCACATGATATGGTTTTGTTGAAATATTTTGAAAAAATAAATTTTTTCAACTGCTCAATTTGCATATTACGCGGGCGGATGCGTGCGATTCGTTAGGTAAAGGGTTATAACGGCTCACACTCGCAGGAGATCCGTACAGGAATTAGATCTGTATGAAAGTGTATGCATGGGGTACGGTATTATCGATGATAACATGGATATCCACTGTCCGGTCTTCCGGTAGCATCTTTGCACATGATCACATTGTTTGTCAATCAAAGGATTCCCAGAATTTATATTATATAGAATTTATTTCATTCAAATTTTGAAAAAAGGAAGCGAATTTATAATGTCCTACAGGAAACCCATGTAAGGGCTATAACTGTATGTAAGCAGTTGCAAGGGTACACTATTGTCAACGATAACACATGGACATGTGTTTATTTTGTACTCACTTGAAAGGTATTTTCATAACCTAGAATGTATTTTGTAGAACAGCACTTAATAACATGTGAAGATGGATAATACCAAACCACGTGCTGTTGTTTCCGAACGAGTCATTCAGAAAATGACGAATAAATAGTGCCTATCGGCCAATAATCACATAATATGATATTCTGTTGGTTACAATGATTAAAACAACAGGCGCTAATAAACACTGCAGACGTGTTCTCTGGAATTTGTGGTTGAAAACTTGTATGCACCTGTCCATGCGCCCAAGGACGCTGAGCTAATCCTGTACTAAGCACACGTATTATAAGCTTTAACTCCATGGTTAAGTACAGGGAGACTCCAGTCAATTTCATTTGTGCTCACTTTCATAAGCTTCTATGGCTTCTCGGTGGTTGACTGCCCTCCCCTGTTTAATCAGCGGAAGACTAAAACACGTGGCGGAGGAGTACAGGTCCGCGCCCCCACCGATCCAATGCCACAAATGCCAAAAATTTGGACACGTCGCCAACAGATGTAGGGGCAGTCTGACCTGCATGAAATGTGGAGGCAACCACCTCACCAAGGCATGCGAGTCAAACGCCCCTTCATGCCCCAACTGCAAGGGAGCCCGGTGTGGGCTCCCTTGCAATAATTACCGGGGGTGTCCCCACTTCAAAAGTAATTACCGGGGGTGTCCCCACTTCAAAAAAGTAAAAATCAACGTTGAACTCAAAAATCTCAATTTAAAAAAACCCGACAATGCATCATCCCCTCACACAATATGCTCCCTAGTCGCGGGAGCACTGTACTTTTTTCTCACTAAGCATGTTAATACCAATTTGTCTGATATCTGCCAAGATGTCAGCCGTTCAGCGTCCCGGTTATTTAAAATCCAAATCTCAGAAACCCTAATCAAAGCCGCCATTAACATCAACTAAAGCCACCATCCATGAATGACCAAACGCCCCAAAAATTTAACGTCTATCATGAATAAGTTACAAATAGCCGTGTGGAACGCTAGAAGCGTTAATAATAAAAAAAAACTTCAAATGAGCCGACATTTCGAAGATACAGACATAGTCTGTATCTGTGAAAGTTGGCTACATCCCGACAAAAATTTCTCACTGAGTGGATTCAGCATTATTAGAAGAGACCGACAAATCACAAAAGGAGGCGGCGTTACTCTTCTAATAAAGCAGAACATTAAAACCAAGACCATAAAAACTGATCACCTCGATGCTGAGGTGATTGCAACTGAAATCACAGTCGACAATAAAAACATCGCGATTGTTTGTTATTATAACGACCCATGCAAGACTGTTTCTGACACCGTCTTTGAATTTTTATGAGGAAATACAAACACTGCATCTTCATCGGCGACTTCAATGCCAAACACTTATACTTTGGCTGCAACAAAAGCAGTCCCAACGGTGAAGCCCTCCTCGAAATCACAAAAACATAACCTACACGTGGTTATGAACGACAACTCAGCAACTTACATCAGTAGCAATCCACTATTCATATCCGAAATCCTTGACCTAATAATCGCTAGCGATTCCCTGATAAATCACATCGACGACCACTGGGTCGGCGATGATGACCTAGGCAGAGACCACCTCCCAGTCCACGCCTCAATAAAACTAGGTAACGGCTCCCTCGGGTACCCCTCCCCCCACAGGAATTTTAGAAAAATCAATGGAAACCTCTACCGCGACATCATCGATGTCAAACTCCCCAACAGCTCCCCATCAAATGCAACTGAATTCGAAGCCCAATGCGAAGGCTTAGAAAAAATCATCAACTTAACCCTAAATGAAATATGCATAAAAGAAGAAGTGCGCCCCTGGAGAAGTACCATCTCGAACGACACACTTTTATTAATTAAAACCAAACGGAAAGATCTTCGCGCTCTTAAAACCGAAACCGACCCCCTAAGAAAAGCTGACCTCAAAAAAACATACAACCGTCTTCATGGCGAAGTTAAGCCCTCCAAACGGAAAAACAAGCCAACTGGGAAAAGGCAACAGCCAACCTAAACGGGGTCTCGGATGATAAAAAATTCTGGGACTTCTTCAAAATCCTAACTGGGCAAAAAAACCCCAAAGGCCGCAAAGCCGCAGCCAAGCCCCTTAAAAGGGAAGATGGGTCTTTCACGCGCAGCGACAAAGACAAGGCTGACACCTTTGCCGACCTCCTCAGAAAAACGCATCGCCCGTATCAAGGTCCGGGCAACGATGACGCCATCATAAACGCCATTGATGACTTCATCAATGAACACCCGGATATCTACCGTGACCCTAAATTCGATAACGAGCCAGAAGATGGGGGTGACGATGACCTTGTCACCCTCATCACCAATGACGAAATCATCAACATCATAAAAAATGTAGAAATTCTTCCTCGCTCGGTGAGGATGAAGTGAGTTACAAAATTCTAAAACAAAGCCCAAACTCCCTAATCGACAGACTCAACAAACTGTTCTATGAATGCCTCACCCATGGCTACTTTCCAAAATGTTGGAAGATAGCCATTGGTGTCATGATACCAAAACCTGACAAAGACATCTCCAATCCGGCCAGCAACCACCCAATCAGCCTCCTCAGTTGCATTGGTAAGGTATTTGAACGAATCCTTACCACTCGACTGAGGAGGTACCTTGAAGATAACGAGTTTTTCAATCAATGGCAAAGAGCCTATAGAAACCGTAAAGAAGGCATCGAACATGTCTATCACCTAGTCACTCAAATGAAAACCGCGATTGACAATCAACAAATAGGCGCGGCAGTTCTGTTAGACGTCGAAAAAGCATTCGACTCTGTATGGCACAACGGAATGCGCCTCAAATTATCTAAAATGAAACTCCCCATGAAACTGCTTAGAAGTTACAATACAGTGGGTTTTTTTTACATTGAAGATAGTACAAACCTTTTAATCTCTCTCCACCTCATCAAGCACATTTTCGGAAAAACAACCCTATATCCACTAAGTTTATCACCTCATGAAAAATATACCAAAAAATGAATTGGTCGCCAAAGGATTTTTGCCTTCAAAATTAGTGCTTCCTGTACTCCTGTCCAGTTTCGCACTCAATAAAATAGACCTACTTTTACTTGCCCCCACCCAATTTTAATGTTCTCTCACACTTTCCAGAAGACAGCTATCACCAATATTTTATATTTTTTTCAAAACATGCACTTTAATATTTTATTCACACTTACAAGCTCAGTTAACTTTCCACCAATTGCATAAAGCAGGAAACTTTTATCCTCCATTAAAGGTTGGGTGTCAACCACTAGAGGCGCTGTTTACCACGAAAACACTGTATTGTAACCTAGATTACTCTCCTCCTTCCTAAATGATCGTGAAATTAAAATCAAAGTAAACAATGAAATGTCCGACAGTGTCCCACTAGACGCAGGCACCCCAAGGGTCCGTCCTCAGTCCCCTCCTGTACACCATCTACGTCAACGACCTCAAATTCTCCGAAGATCGCGTTCAAGTCTCATACTTTGCGGATGGTAAGGGCCTCTGGGGCTCTAATAATACGGCCAGTCTACTCCAAAAATCTCTTCAACGCGCTCTCGGCGAACAAAACCCAACGAATCACCTTCACCCGCAAGACAAGCCAACGTGACTTTGACCTGAAGCTATTGGATAAAGTCCCCCAGAATGCAAAGAGGCTAAATTCCTTGGCATTACCATTGATCAAAACCTATCTTTTAATAAACACACCAACGATATTGCCAGTAAAGCAACCAAACGCATTAACTTACGGAAAATGTTAGAGGGAACTTCATGGGGAGCCAATCAGTCTACCCGACTTAAACTATACAAAGCCTTTGTGCGCCCAGTACTCGAGTATGGGGCCATCATCCTAACTGAGCTCAATCAAACAAATATGGGGAAACTACAGAAGGTCCAAAATCGCGCGCTTGGGGTCGTCCTTCGTGCCCCATGGGATACAGCTATCAAAACACTCCAGGACAGAGCCGAAATCCCCACCACAAAAGACCGCCTAGCCTCCCTAGCTGCGAAAAAGTATGACCGGTTAGCCGGCAGCCAACTAATTTCTGAGCTTGAAGTAATTTGCGAAAGCCGACAAAAACCCAAACATGCCAAATCATGGAGAAATAACTTCTCCGACTCAACAGGAAAAACTAAAATACAATGTAACTAGCATGTAAATAGGATCCAATCGGGAACGAGAAGGTGAATATAAAGGCAGATTAACAGCTCAGCTGTGGTCTTCTACAAGAAAAGGCTGACCTCACCGACTCCGCTAAAAATCTCTAAAAATCGGAAGCCTCAAAATAAAATAGGGAACGAGAAGGTGAAACAACAGGCAGATTAACAGCTCAGCTGTGACCTTCTACCAGAAAGGGCTGCCTTCACCGACTCTACTAAAAATAACTAAAAATCGAAAGCCTCAAAATAAAATAGGGAACGAGAAGGTGAACTAACAGGCAGATTAACAGCTCGGCTGTGGTTTTCTACCAGAAAGGGCTACCTAAAATCACTAAAAATCGGCAATGCAAAAAATAAAATCGGAAATGAGATGGTGATTATAAAGGCAGATTAACAGCTCAGTTGTGGCCTTCTACCAGAAAGGGTTGCCTTCACCCACTCAGCTAAAATCACTAAAAATCGGAAGCCTCAAATAAAATCGGGAACGAGAAAGTGAACCAACAGGCAGATTAACAGCTCAGCTGTGGCCTTCTACCAGAAAGGGCTGTCTTCACCGACTCAGCTAAACTATATTACAAACAAAATTATACAAAATAAATATCTTACAATAATTTTTACAACTTATATATCAAGACAAATTCTGCCTTCTTCTTTTAGCAGGTACACAGAGATGCTTTTTTATGACCAGCACCCAAATAACCTCTATAGAAACTATAACGGTTATGGAAACAGTAACCTCCATGGATCCTGAACATCCACCACTCCATCCCAAGAAGTGGACACCCACTTCAAGGGAGGCGAGCGTTGGTCCTGCGTCCCGCCACGGCCCCTTTTGGTAAGCGTCTGTAGAGCGCTTTTTTTATCCAGCCAAATAGGATTACAATGCAGGCCTGTCCCCGAACCAGGGAAGTTCGGATCTTTCTACTGGTGGTTCCCGAAAGGGATCGTTGTTGTCATCTTTCCAAAAAGACGTCCTACCGCAAATCTGAAAACCGACTAAGACAGCCCGAGGCAGACTATACTTCCCAATGATGGCCCGCATTCGCTGCCATCTCCGAAGTGGTAGACTATACTTGCCAGCAAATATAACACCACAGCACCCTCGAGGAGAGGTAGTACTTTTGTGAAAGGACCCAACCTCTCACACTGGTCCTCATCCGAGGGTTCAGTCAACATCAGTCAACGAAGTCAACCCAACATCCGTGACACCCTAGTCAGGAACAACTTCCGAGTACCCGAACCTTCTCCTCCTTCAACACGCCTTGACATGAAACTAACAGATCATAGACCGTCATCGAGGATCGAAAGGGGCTTGCCCCACAGCGCCCCTGCGCGCCTTCGGCCATTCCTTCCGGGCATTCGTAAACACACTATTCCTTTTGGTTGTTACTATCTGATATCGGCACTCACAATCGGTAGATTGTGTGCTCAGCTAATCGGCAGATGACGGTCGCAAATCCTTATCGGTTAATCACGAGGTCCGGCTGTAAGCTTTAAGCTTATTTGATGTCGTTTCCACATACAAAGTTCCTTAAACATACACAGACGGAAGAGGCAGGTATTGAAAAAATAATAAATTTGACGTTTTGGAATAAATTTTGGCTTATTGTGTGTTCCAGTCAGCTTATTCCTGGAAATGTATGTAAAAGGTGAGTAATTATAAATATTGGAAAAAGAACAGAAAAAAATCTATTGTACAATGGAAAATAGGAAGGAATGAAAGTGTAAGGCAAGAGTAGAATTGGAAGGGAAGGGGGGATAGAATATGTGACATATGAACGTCCGAATATCGGTCGTGATTATAATCATATATTTGTTGACGTTTAAAGCACTAACAATTTGTAAGGCTATATCGTAACCCTATCACAACTATAAAGTCCAGATGATTTTCCATCTGCTTTTGCATCCCTTTTCACGTTGAGATGGCGAATACTCCCTTAAGTTATTGGATTCACATTTTGATATGAGGTGTTAGTGCACATGCGGAACGCGTGTTGTTAGGTAAAACGTGTTTCGATCGTCCATTTTGTTTACTGGAAGCCACCATCTTAGTTTCGTTAACCGCACGTGATTACTATTAGGGCCTCAATGGCCCCTAAAGTAGTGGAGGTGGGTTCAGGGGATATATTTGATTCAGGGGCAGTATAATGAATTCCACAAAACGGCTCTCCAAAGACTAAAATTACAGAAACGGACCCCCAAAACCTTGCATCTTGGATGGTACTGGATTGATGTGGATAACACGTGGTGGTATTGGACTTAAATAGTTCAAAAGAGTATATCGAATTACCACAAACGACCCGATGTTGGTTAAAAGGACCCAAAATATCCCCAAACATCCTCCAAAAATTCAAGAATTCTCAATTTCAGCCTTCTTCTGAAGTTCTGTCTATGTTGTGCCTACTATCCAGCGGTGGTGCATGGATTTCCTCAACAAGGAGGCTTGTGTTATTCGTGGGCTAGAGTATCTCCCGACGAGCCCACAATAAAGGATACAGCTTATCCGACAGTGGATTAGACCTACGCGATAGGAAGGCTGCAGCTCCCGCTGACCCGATGGCGCTACCCTCATAATTCTATATAGTCCTGTCAAATTTTGTCTGTCTCTGATCCTGTCCCGACCCCTACCTCCGTCCGAGTCTTAGGATGTCCAACTAACTAACCAATCAGATGACTATATTTATCTTAGTCCCATCCACCATCACCACATATGATACGTAGACAGAGACGTGTCAGTTCGTCTTTCACCTTAAACCATGGAAAAATCCCACGATGAGGTCTTACTCCAAGTTCCATGCACCTTCATCCGGGTATTGAAAGGTTATAAGACATACCCGTACATGTTACTAGTGTCAGTCCAATTTTCGATTCGTATGAGGTTAGAAGCCATAAGGAAATCCCTAAATAAGGTATAGCCTCCAAGTCCCTCAAATCCCCATACATCTGGATATTGAAAGATCATTGGGCATGCTGGTATAACCTACTAGTCTCAGACCAGTCTTCGAATTTGTCGTAGAGGATCATGAGGGTCATAAGGGTCACGAGGAAATACTTTAATGATGTCTAACCTCGAGTCCCTCATATTACACCACATTCGTGTACTCTTCGACAACATCGACACCAGAACAGCTACGAACATGGCTGGATTCAGACGTGGAGACTCCTGGGCAGTCTTCCGTAGTGGGGGCCCACCCTAACTTATTTATTTATTTATTGGGGTTTAACGGCACTTTCGACAGCCAGGGTCACCTCGTGTCGGACCACAATACCCCAGTATACTAAAAACTAAAAGTTGACAAGACACAGTTACAGTCATCCATACTTTTTTTCAAGTAGAAACAGTCTGAATAAGCAAGTAAGCATGTCAACCATGATCAATCATAATAAGAGTATAGTACTGTGCATATATTTACAATACACACGTTTTAATCAAAACCATATTGCGTTTACGTCGTAAAACGCGCGCAATATGGTTTTGATTGATACGTGCGTGTCGTTCCGGTCAGCGTACATTTTTCCTTACAATTCTTTTTTTATGAAATCTGTGGAAGTCCCTGGTTGTGGAGGCTCCCGGACAACTGCCCACCCTGCCCTGTCATAAATCCGTCCCTGGCTATGAACACATGTAAGCAGCCACGCCGGAGTGTACGCATGTAGCGCTGAGCTGCATAAACTCTGTTCGCCGCCCCACCCCAGAATAAATGTCAGAATAGTAGTCGGGTACTGATCGTGGCTTGACTCTTCCCCGGCCAGCTCATAAGAACCACACTACACTCGCGCGCACTTCCACAACATCAACTCCAGAACAGTAACAGACACACCCAGGCAATAGCAACGCACTGCATTAACTCTATTCACTTCCCCATCCCTTAGAACAGATGCCAGCAATGGCGGGTGGATGCTGCGCGCGGCTTGACCCTAACCATACCGACTCACAAGAGATTGTAATCGCGGCAACAAACTGTAGGCCTAATCTTTTTTTTTTTCAATTTTGTACAGCCATAGTGCACCATGTGTAGATTTCGGGCAATAAAATTATTATTATTATATTATTATATCCTTATCCAGGTATTTGAGGATACTTACGACATGGTGATCTTAGAGGAGAATGGACAATGGCTTCTACAGATTGTTGAACGGAGCCATGAGGGTAGGAGAAAATACCTCAGTGAGTTCTTCTTACCTCAAGCCCCTCATTTACCTATCTGGTTGCTAAAAGGCCTCGGGAGACAGTGGTATGGCTTATAACAATCAGGCCAATCTTCGAGTTTGTCGTACGTCGTATGAGGGCCAGAGGCGAAAGGGAGAGCGGTGCAGCCAACTGGTGTTGGAGAGGTCATCGTTTTATTCGTATGATGTCACGAGGTCAGGAAATTATTGCCGCAAGTGGGCCTGATTTCAAGCCATTCATGCCTTCACCTTGGTACTGAAAGACATGGGGTATAGCGATAGAGCCCACTTGTAATGGGTTGGTCGTCGGTCTCGTCGGATAAGGCCATCATAAGTAAAGAATGTCCAGGCGAGCCTGGACGGTAAAATAATGACTAAACTCAGTATCCTTCAACTTTTGCGATGAAATCCTGTGCTAAAAACACTTTAAGAAAGAGTGCCCTGAACCCTTTCCAACAATGCATATACATAACAACACGGTAGGTCTATATCGTTTCTTCATTTGGTTATTGGGGTTAAACATTTCAACAGTCAGGATCATGTCGTGTCAGATAGTTTTACGGGTGAAGAAGACCGAGGTACCTGGAGAGAACCATCGAACAACAGCGAAAAGGCCTAACTGTTGGACTCTCCATCGTACTATCCCAGCACAAGCAAGGTGGGCATTGGGTGAAGTCAAGCACGTACCGACTACATGATGTACACAGCGCCTATGTGGTTCTACTTATAAGTCAAGCCCTCGGTTCAGCAGTCTAATTCTGTTAGACATTCCACGCTATCGTTGGCAATTTGTTTACCAGCTTCTCGTGGAGTTTGAGCGCAGACTGCCGTTGATGCAATCAAGACTGAACTGAGGCGGCGGGACCAGAGGGACACATGGGGCTCAAGCTTCTACATATTATTCCACAGATATGTTTCACAGTTACACAATGAGTTAAAATGAGTGCAAGCAAACCTGTCAATATACAGGCATTCCTGTAGCATTATTAGCAAATCCAAACAATATTTATCCAAAGAATCCCACTTTCGGTCGCTTCGGTTCGTTTCTTCTACTTCAACTCTCTTCCAACCTGAAGGCTGGCTTTCGGTTTGGAAAATGGTTGAAGAAGAAGAAACGGACAGGGCAGTGACAACACAGTGGCATATTCATCTTAACGAGAGACAATAGCGAGTCATGGTAAATTTACCAATATGCGATTGTAACCTTTCTCACACTGGCTCGAACCATGGTAAATTTGTTCCTCTCCACTTTTATTGAGCTTCTGCCGCTCCTGAGAATGAAAATAATCAATCTGTCATTTTTAGATAGAGGTCCCTAAAGGGTGAATTTGTCTGATGTTATCCCATACAGTGGGTAAGAATCCCCCAACATATCCTCTGAGTTCCCCTTTCTGCTTTGGCCTGAGACCTTGATTCAAATTGAGGTTCACGGAGGGTAAATTTAGTGATGCTATCCTGCTGTGCTTATTTCCAGGCTTGGACGGAATGTGATGTCATTTTACTTACATACAGATAATGATATTATTTTGTGTTCCATATATAGTTATTCCAGTCAATAAATATTTAATTCATCTTGCAAACATCAACATATTAACACATTTAGAACTACGCGGCGTAATCACAAAACTACAGCTTTGGCAAGACTACCGGAGACTTTTAATTGTTTAATAAACGAACACATCTGATGGTATTGGTGAGGTCATTAAGATTTGGTCAAATCAAGTCTCGAGTGAGAAATATGTCTTGCGTTAAAATGAATGTTTGTGGTATTTAAGTCATCCAACGCGGTTGAAATGATTTACCATGATCGTTAGACATTTTGTCTCCTTCGTAATCCCACGGTCACAATTTTCAATCCACAATCACGAAATTTGGCACAAATGTTAACTGTGGCCTGGGCTTGAGCGTAATATAGCCACATTTTTTATTTCCAGTTTTTGTCCAAAGCAACGAAAAATTGACGTCTTTTTATTCATCTTTTAATTTTAACTTCTGTATCAAACCTCCATCCTTCAACTTTCGGAATGGCATCTCCAACAAAAACATATTCTATTAGACACCTGGGAAATGCTCAACCGTTATGGTCGAATTCTCGGGTGACGCTATGGAGGTCGATGTCACCAAGAGGGAAACCTCGGCCGATTTTCAAGAAATTTTAGTTTGTTGCAGAGCTCAAAAAATTACGAGATACCTGTTTTTGGTTTTTCGATTTATCGCAGTTTTGACCTTTTTACCGCATTTCAAACTTTAGGCCATTTTTTGACATAGTTGTTTAAAAAAGCTACTTTGTGATTCAATTGTATCCGAATATATACAGTACACGGCTATTAAACGTCACACACCGTCTTATGGGCATTTGAAATTGTACACATCCATTTTCGGATTTAAAATGTCGACCCACGATGCCAGCGGAGCCAATATCACGTGCTTCGTCACCTTTCAGTTTTAACTTCATTTTGAAGAGGTTTAGGAAATATAATCTCCACAGAAAAGCATATCTAAAAATGAGGTGCCGTCCAAGGAAATTCCCAACCGTTGTGGCCGTACTCTGAAGTGACGTCATAGGGGAGGGCGGAGGGTCAAAAATTACAATGCGTCGGATTCTGGCGATACGTTAGAATACTGTAGAGCTAAAAAAACAGTAGGAGATATAGCTGTTTTTCGATATAACTCCATTTTGTAATTTTTACGTCACTTCAAAGTTTGGCCTATTTCGTACATATTTAATTGTAATCGCCGCTTTCGTCATTCCAAAATATCCGTTTCTATAAATTACACACAGGGTCTATGAAACTTTACACACCACCATTTTCTAGTCATTTGAAGTCCACTTCCATTTTTTGGAATTAAAATTTCGACAACCGATGCCAGTTTTACGTTTTTGTGTTTACCTTCTCTTTTCAGCTTCGTTTTTAATATTTCCCTTTCGAAATTTTGGAAATATGATTACAAGACAGATCAGATATGACAGTACAAACGGCATTCGCCGGAAAATGGTGTTAGTCGTGTTTCGTCGATGAGTTCTGGAAATTCGCTTTGCGATTTCAAAATGATCTAGTTTTTAGATTTAATCGTCTGATTCTCGAGTATTTCAGTTGGTCGGAAAAGCGAACCACATGTTCGCTTTCCGACCAACTTAATTATTCCAGAAGAGTGAAAGTAAACATACAGACGATAGACTATTTGAAGCCTAGACTGGCTCCAGTCATAAAAGCGTGGAAGTCCTTGCAGAATTAGAATGGTGGCTTGAGAGCTTGGAATTACGCGTCTTACCCAAGGAAACAAAGCAGATGACGTGGATCAGGATCGTGCAGTCAAACTTTCGATCTGAAGGCCAGCACGCTAACTAGTGAGCCATCTCTCACCCAATTGGCCTATGTAGCGGCTGAATTTAAGAAACCCATGAAATACGCTTCAATAATTTCTCACCTTACTGGCAGAGGTCTTTTCTCTTTCTTAAACACGGTCAGCGGTGTGTGTGTGTGTGTGTGTGTGTGGGAGGGGGGTAAGTTCCTTCACCTTTTTTGGCCAACATTGTTCAAACTATTTTAAAATAGTAAACGAAAGAGTTCCAACAACGCTCATATTATTAGCCTGTCTGACATGTTTATACACTTTACCACTTGTTTTCTACTTGCAAAAGAAGTTACTTTTCTAGTCTGTGGTGATTATCCAAGTCGATGACAGTAATCAGTTACTGACTTCCGGGTTATATTATATACCGAAGTAACTCGAAGGGCAATTTGATTATTTTGTTGTCACATGCTCATGCATTGATAATATTTCAATCTCAGAGTGAGGGAGCGCGGTGGCTCAGTAGGTAGAAGTGCCGGCTGCAAGCCGAGAGGTCCTCGGTTCGAATCCCACCTGCGGCAACCGCGTTGTGTCCTTGGGCAAGACACTTCATCTCCATTGCTCGCGTGGGGGCACGATGACGCAGTGTACTAAGGCGTACAGCACGTCGATGGTGCGCATGTCTTCAACCAATCTAACCCTGCTTGTGCTGCAGTGCGGAGTTACGATGTTGGGGAGCTGGCAGCTGCTCGTCGTTGCTCGGTGGTTCTCTCCGGGTACTCCGGCTTCCTCCACCCGTAAAACTGTCACGGTCATGATTAGCCATTGCGCATAAATATGTGACCTTAAAACACCAATAAATAAATAAATAAATATCTCAGAGTGAAATTATTGCAGGCGCGCAGCCAGGATATCAAAGCTTTTTTTTCGGGGGGGGGCGCAAGAGTAATATCTAGGGGGGGGGGGAGCGTTCAGAATATGATTCGCTGCATCAATCGAGCCCTGCAACATCAAGATATGGGCGAGCACAAGAGAATGTGTCCCCCTCTCATTGGAGGGGGCCGGGGGCCTTCGTCCGAAAAAAGTGTTGAAATTCGAGACAAAAAACACAATTTGGCCTAATTACTGATGCTGGGGCGCGGTGGCTCAGTTGGTAGAGGTGCAGGCTGCAAGCCGAGAGGTCCTCGGTTCGAATCCCACCTGCGGCAACCGCGTTGTGTCCGTGGGCAAGACACTTCACCCCATTGCCCACGTGGGGCACAGTGACGTTGTGTACTAAGGCGTACTGCACGTCGATGGTGCACCTGTCTTCAACCAATGCTAACCCTGCTTGTGTGGAGTTGGTATGTTGGGAGCTGACAGTTGCTCGCCGTTGCTCGGTGGTTCTCTCCGGCTACTCCGGCTGCCTCCACCCGTAAAACTGTCACGGTGGTGGTTAGCCATTGTGCACAAATAGGTGACCTTAAACACCAATAAATAAATAAATTACTGATGCCTTTCACAACTTATAAATTATGGGCACAAACGGACTCAGAATCAAGTAAATTGCTAGATATTAAAACTTCTCGCCTGATGTTCCTTATGGGTAAACATGGGGAAGGGGGAATGTGTCCCTCCCCCTGGCTACGCCACTGACTGATTTATCATGCACTACTATCACAATGAGAGAGAGAGAGAGAACGAGAGAGAGAGAGAGAGAGAGGGAGAGTTCACTAGAAGTTCTTGTTGATGTGTTTACCACGGTGGACATGCTATATTTTTTCTCTGCTATCTTTGGTGAAACCGAAACCCTGTACATTCTTGACAAAGATTTACTGATAAATTTATTTAAACAATATTTTATTTCCCAAACTATGAAACATTATGATGACAAGATAACTGGTGAGCAAATATAAATACACAAAGAGCAATAAAGAACTGGAAAGCGGATCCAGCAACAAGCCGAAACTGAAATGAGCTATATCTTTACACGGAACTTACAAGCGTATAATGTCAACAGGTCGCGGAGGCAATATACATGCTTGTATGTTGAGTAAATTGAGGACGGTGAGTCGGAGAAGACTAACCTTGTTTTTCAAAGTCATAGTTTCATGCGAAAGTGTCTAGATTAGTATCACTGGGGATGACCGGCGCTTACAGAATCAGTTATTTATATTTATTTATTGGTGTTTAAGGTCACATACTTATGCTCACATACTTATCCACAATGGCTAATCATGAAACTGTCACGGGAGGAGGAAGCCGGAGTACCCGGAGAGAAGCACCGAACAACAACGAGCAGCTGCCAGCTCCCCAACATCGTAACTCCGCACTGCAGCACAAGCAGGGTTAGATTGGTTGAAGACATGCGCACCATCGACGTGCAGTACGCCTTAGTACACGCCGACATCGTGCCCCCTTATGGACAATCGGGATTAAGTGCATTGCCCAAGGACTCAACGCAGGAGTCCGAATCGATCGCTCAGACGGTCACCCATCCGGGGACTAACCGGGCTCGACATTGTTTAACTTCGGTGATCTGACGACAACCGGTTACCGCAACGCCACCGCGCCCCACAGAACCAGTTCATGTATCACTTCCGCTCGGATTCGTTCGCGATTTTTGTGCAGATTCTTTCCGATTTTAACGAGAAGGTGCGTGTTTATCGACAACAAACGATATAAATATGGCGAGTATTTAACCAGAAAAGAACACAGGGGGATTACTACAATTGCTCTGGGTCCATGGGCATCACCATTTGTGTGAAAACTGGCACTGATCAGTCCAGTTCTCTAAGCTTTTCCGTAAAACCTGATTTCAGAACAAGATTGCTGTAGAAAAAACATAATAGAGAAACACATTTGCTTACGAAATCTTCAGTTCAAAAACTCATAAGTTCAGTATATGTTAAATAGTAATGTTATCTTATGTAGTTTGGAAGCCAATAAGGAAATTTTGAGACATTCGTGAAGCTGATTCTTTCCATCAATGGCGCAGATTCGTAGGCAGACAAATCTGATGGGCTCAGATTCGTTGCAAAGCAAATCACAGAGACTTCTCAGAATAGTTCTCACAAAACGATCAGTATCACGTGTAACTCAGGTCGGTCGAGAACAAAAAATAATTCTCCGTAGCAACACTATGCCTATAGAAGTATTATAAAGCATAAATTTTTTACCAATTTATGAAGTATATCAGTTCGAGTCATCGGTATATTGGTTGAGTTTTATACAAGTATATTCTGTCACAAATTATCGTATTAAACATAATTATGAAATGGGCACCCATATCGCTTCCTGTGCCAAGAACTTTTGGTGTTTCGCAGGTAAGGAATTACCCATCCAATACGAACCCACCCAGCGAAGTTTTTCGAATAAGCATACAATGTTTTCTTATTCTACCATGTAATGGCTCTGACACCCCTTTCAGCTAACTGCAAACTGTATGTGTTATAAGAAATGAATGGCAGATTCATTGCGGTCATTGCATTTTGATCGACAGAGAAATTCAAAGTGTGTGAATTCCCGAAGGTCATGAAATTTTATAGTAATTTTCACACAGCGGACCTGTTTGGACGCATAGGATGTCAAAATAAGAATGAATCTGGCTTTTTGGACTTCTAAATGCAGTTTTTGGCTAAGTGCAAACAGAAAATGAACCCCGGGGTCGAAATCGCATGTGACCCATTTTATGCAGACGAAAAAGTGGGTCGAATTCACCGAAGTGGGTCGAAATCACTCTGGGTCGAAATCACTTAAAGTGGGTCGAATTCACCGAAGTGGATCGAAATCGACTTGGGTCGAAATCACCAACTACCGTTCATCCTTGTTTGCATGTCTAAAAGCTTCATTTAAAAGGCGACTTGTATGCTTATAATCCCACTCTAAATATTGCACGGTGGCACGGTGGCACGGTAACGTTGTGTACTAAGGCGCACTGCTTATCGATGGTGCACCTGTCTCCAGCCAATGCTAACCCTGCTTGTGTGGAGTTAGTATCTTGGAGAGCTGACAGCTGCTGAGTGGTTCTCTCCGCGTACTCCGTACTACTGCATGTGCTGTGAATTTCCAGCAACCACCTCCACAATTTCCCTATGGAAAACGCACATATTCTGCACGTGGGTGTATTATATGCCACAAAACTATTCTAGGACGCTAAAATAAAGTTATACCGTAATTTTATTCAGGCTAATGGCGTCCAAAACCAGTATTTGACAAAATATCCATGTTATTCTCACATTTCTGTCATCTTTTTTTTTAAAAAAAAAAACAGAGCTTCCGAACTTTTTGAAAATCGGGAACGAATTTGCACCTTGTCAGAACGAATCAGTGTAAAAACAAGAAACGAACTTCATACCTTCATCTTTGTAGTTGCTACGTCGCTAGACATTTGTGCAACCGCTGCGCCAGTTGGAAGGGCACTTTTGCCTCAATATCCCTACTCCTTATTTCTTTTATGAATGTTTCTACTGGGTGTTGGGAGAATTTAGAATACGTAATAATCTGATTATTCAAAGAATTCCACTCTCGTATAGTGAAGGGAAAAAAAATGTTTGTAAACATTTGTTCTACCAAAAAGTTGGATATATCGTGCTTGAACTTCTAGTTTTTCGCTCCGTGCACTGTAGATCTGAAGTTGGAATTGCAACTTGACCATGAATACTCTTGTATAACAAAATTAATTTATTCTCTATCCTTCTCTGTAAAAGTGGTGTTCTTTTTAACTTATTTAAAATAGTAGTCATGGAGCCTACTTCATAATTATAATTGCACAAGACAAATCTAGCGGCTCTACGTTGGACCTTTTCAATTTGCTCCTATATGTTAATATTATATGGATCCCATACAGGGCTAGCATACTCCAAGATTGGTCGAACTAAGCCCTTATATGTCGTTTCTTTGACATCTGCATTACATTGGGCAAGGTTCTTCTTTTTAATAAGGCCTAATGTACGATTTGCCCTGGCGCATATATCATTTATATGTTTATTCCAACGAAGGTCATTAGTTATTGTAACACCTAAATACTTTATGGCTCTAAGAGGTGCAAGGTCCGTACCTTCTAAAGAGTAAGTATATTGGTTTGATGTTTTCTTTTTCCTTGTTAGATGCATTATGTTGCATTCAGTTGGTTGAAACCTCATACCCCATTTATGGACCCAATTTCCTAATGAATTTATATCGTTCTGAAGCAATTTTGAATCTTAATTGAATTTATTGTTCTATAACAGACACAGTCATCGGCAAATAAACGAATTGCTGAGCTAATATTATTATTGATGCCATTTATATGTAATGAAAACAAAATGGGTCCTAAGACCGTACCCTGTGGTACCCCGGATTCTACCGGAGACCATTCTGATTTTGTCCCATTTACTATAACACTCTGCTTCCTATAACACGAAAAGGAATCAATCCAATTGATGATATTTAGGGATATATCATACTTATTCAATTTTGATTTCAGTAATTCATGGGGGACAGTATCAAAAGCTTTTTCAAAATCCCACCAGTGTAAAAATGTCAACTTGTTTCCACTGGTCTAAATATTTTGTCCAATCATCAACAGCAGTTATGAGTTGTGACTCACAACTATCTTTTTTTCTAAATGCGTGTTGCCTCGCAGATAATATAGAATGTTCTTTTGGATGACACGTCATATTTGAACAGACTATATGTTCAAGGACTTTACACAATATACAAGTTAGAGATACTGGTGTGTAATTTGCAGGAAGTGATCTATCATTTTTTTTTAAAGGGGCAAATATTTGCAAGTTTCCAATCATCGGGTACCACACAATTATCTATAGATTTTTGAAACAGATGAGCAGGTGGCGCTCCTAACTCCTCTGACAACTCTTTTAATAATCTTAAATGAATGTCATCTGGGCCACACGCCTTGGATGCATTCATATTTTTAATGTTTTTGATACTCCTGATGCCGTTATAGAAATATCCAGCATACGTGGAAAACTACATGGCATAAATGGTATGGCATTATTATCCGTTTTGGTAAATACGCTACAGAATTGTTCATTTAATACCGCTGCTTTCTCTGCATCCGTAGTAGCACAAATCTGTGTCGCTTTATTGTTTAATGGGGGATTCCTTCTGTATCTTTCTTTTTAGATGAAATATATTTCCAAAATGGTTTGGGGTTATATTTAATATCTCTGATCATTTCATTTACATATGTTTGGTGGGCAATTTGGATTACTTTCTTAATCAGAAGTCTCAATGATTTCCATTTTTTCCCTAAGTTTATCACTTTTAAATTTTTTAGATTTGGCCTGCGTCCTATCTCTTCTCCTAATAAGCCTCTTAATTTTAGGGGTTAGCCATGGTAACGAGGAACGTGATTTTGAAAGTTTAGAGGGTATGTTTTTCTCAGAAGCTTCTCTTAGAATTTGTTTAATTAATTCCCAATCGGAGTTTATATCCCTGGTAGGCTCTTCACCATTAAATTATCTATTGTCGCTTGGGGCGCGGTGGCTCAGTAGGTAGAGGTGCAGACTGCAAGCCGAAAGGTCCTTGGTTCGAATCCCACTTGCAGCGACCGCGTTGTGTCCTTGGGCAAGACACTTCACCCCCATTGCCCACGTGGGGGCACGGTGACGTTGTGTAGTAAGGCGTAGTGCACGTCGATGGTGCACTGTTTTCAACCAATGCTAACCCTGCTTGTGTGGAGTTGGTATGTTGGGGAGCTGACAGTTGATCGCCGTTGCTCGGTGGTTCTCTCCGGGTACTCCGGCTTCCCCCACCTGTAAAACTGCCGAGGTCATATTAGCCATTGTGCAGAAATATGTGACCTTAAACACCAATATATAAATAAATAAATAAATAAATGTATTGTCGCTAAATTTTCAGGTATCTAATCTAGCTGAGTCATAATTGCCTTTGTTATACAAAAAATATTTCCTTCGGCGTCGTTTCTTGGGTTAATGTTTTACGTCAATCTAAATGCAACAGCAATATGGTCACCTGGGCACACTTAGGACTTTACATCTTTAGCTAACCCTGGTAATTTAGTGAAAATTGGAAAATTGGGTCTAGGGTATTGTCAAGTCTAGTAGGGAATAATACTGTTTGCTCCATAAAGTGATCGCGTGTTATGTCTGTCAGTGTCTGGCCTTCAGAGGGCATCAAGGATATCCCATTCTTATTTATTAGTGTATTCTAATTTATTTTATTAAAATTAAAATCACCAAAAAAATGTATTTCGGGTTGATTTTTCTGCGAGTGTCCACTCTTGATCTAAATTAATTGTTCACTGAGAAGGTAAATTTCTTTGTGAGGGCTATTTGGTTCACGGTACCAAGACCCAAAATAATGTGATTTGCCAAGTAATTCGATCTTTGCCCAAACGGATTCCGATGCATTATTTATGTCATTTATTTGCATAGGTTCAAGGTCCTTTTTAATTGCTAATAATACACCCCCACCATTTAGTGTTCTATCATTTCTTAATGTACAATATATCTAGCTGAGTCATAATTGCCTTTGTTATACAAAAAATATTTCCTTCGGCGTCGTTTCTTGGGTTGATGTTTCACGTCAATCTAAATGCAACAGCAATATGGTCAAGTAAGCACCCTGGGGACATTACATCTTTAGCTAACCCTGGTAATTTAGTGAAAATAAGGTCTAGGGTATTGTCAAGTCTAGTAGGGAATTTTACTATTTGTTCCATGACGTTATCGCGTGTTTTGTCTGTCAGTGTCTGGCCTTCAGATGGCATCAAGGATGTCCCATTCTTATTTATTAGTGTATTCCAATTTATTTTATTAAAATTGAAGTCACCAAAAAAATGTATTTCGGGTTGGTTTTTCTGTGAGTGTCCACTCTTTTTAATTGCTAATAATACACCCCCACCATTTTGAGTTCTATCATTTCTTAACCCTTTATCTAACATGAAAAGCAGACGACACTTGCAAAAAAAATTTTTGAATAACTATTTTTTTTCATTTTTTGTCTCAAAAACATAGGTTATATTCCCTCATTGGAACGAGCTCGTTCCAATGGATGGTCATAACCTATGTTTTTGAGAGAAAAAATGAAAAAATAATGAAAGTTAATTGGCGATTTTATAGAATAGTGCTGGTCGGTTCTGGTCGTTACCATGGGTAAAGGGTTAATGTACAATATTCAAGTTCTTCAGGGAATATTTCTACTGTGTAAATAGTTTTATCAAATTTAGTTTCCTGTAAAGCCAGGATATCTGGATTATGTTCTGCTAAGTATGACTGGAGTTCCAATTTTTTCCCTTTAATACTATTTATGTTAAGTGAGTGAATGTTCAGACATTTCCCTGTCTGTTTCTGCTTGTTTTTACTTTTTTATTTTTTTTATTAGGAGTTTGCGGCTTTTTAGAATTTTTATGCCCTGTTTGTGTTGGCGAGTAATCAGCTAACACTGCTCTGATCTTCACAAATGCTAGGTTCAAAGAATGAATCAGTAAAATTCAGTATCTCACACTGAGGGCAAACCCACGTACATGACGCCGACTGCAGGGTTTTATACATCGATTCGTCTATATCAGCGCATTTATTGTGAATCCAAAAATTGCAAGTATCGCATTGAATGGCGGGGTCTAAATTAAAGACGCCTTTTGCACACATGCCCCACGGCGCACAAGGTTTCTGACAGTACCATGATTCTTCAGAGTTCTGAAGAACTTTATATTCTTTATTGTTTATATTTTGACATCTGGTGTGAAGTCATTCATTGCATGAATCGCACTGAATAGCCTTTAGTTCTGCCATGGCCTGGATTTTGTTCAATATCTTCAGCAATTATCAAGAGAATTGCAATATTTTTTCCTACCTGTTGACTGGTAAAATAAACAGGTATTTTGTTTACGGAGTGATCTAAGGTAAAGGTTGAGGTTCACAAGGCTGTATCCACTACAAGTGAAATTATTTATTTGTGTTTCCAATAAGTTGCTATTCAGTTTAAAAACAGATGAGGGTGATTGTTTAATGATTGTCAATGAAACTAACAATACATGACTGCTAAAAACCCAAGAGCTATGTTGATTCTTGGGTGACATTTTACAATATTAAAAATGGCGGCTGTGGTGATGAATGGAGATAAAATGGCTGCCTATCAATATCAGATGAAGATGCTAAAATTCAATTTAAAAACCACTTTCACGTGGTGAATGTTTCAACATTTCTGTCTCTTCTTACTCCTTATTATAAGGCATTTTAAACACTAATGATAAATGAGATTTAAAATATTCTATGCCGGTGAAATGATATTTAAAAGGCAAGAATGATGACAAGCTAAAATTTTGCGTCCTCTTCCATCCAACGTATGCGCACGCATGATTCTGTAAGCCCCGGTTACCCCCAGTGAGTATGGGGTGGGCGCGATGAGGATATTGCTGTATCATGTGAGGGAAGCGGCTCTAGAATTGAATGTTTTTTTCGCGTAGAGAGAAAGGTTCCGAGTGGTGAACGGATTTACGGATAAATGATCTATCCTTTCTAGGATATCTATTTTACGCCAGTTGGCCTATAGTCGTATGGGATTACAGAAAATGGATCACTATTACCGAAAAAGAACATCTTTTATAATATTTTAAATGGGTTATTTAGGGGAGTGGCAAGGGCTCCAAGATAACAGGTCTCACCGTACCCCATTAGTGTGTCACATTACACAATCTTGGTCTATTGTATGATAAAGGAAATTGTGGGGACTTAGTTGACGAGATTACAAGCACACGTCGGTGCCAGTAGTCCACTAATGCCAAGCCTTTTAGGTCGCACTTTTTACGTGATTTTCTAGTGTAAAAAGTATTTTATTTCCAAAATTATATATCAGAAATGTATAATAGCGCTAATTTAAATTTAAAAAAAGATATATCTTAATTAAAAAAGATACAGCTATAAGCTTTAGCTTCTATAAGTTGTCTCCTACCTTTTCTAGGAGAAAGTGATTGAAATCCTACCTATATCCCCCTCCCTGCCGCCACAACAATCACCACCAACACCCACATTCAAAGTCGCCCGTTGTCCTATTGAAAATCAAAAAAAGTTTAGTAAAAATCATTACCTTAAAATCAAGGTAGGTGTAACCTTTACGCGGGTCGCCGCCAAGTTTAATAACATTGTATAAACCCCGACTTCGCCAAATTGATTTTTCTTATACGCTAAACGATAGATTATACAAAAACGTTCCGGAAAGATAGAAATCGTATTCCCCATTGTGAGGATATAGAAATTTTCACTTTGACGGCATTAATCAAAATGGCGGCTTTCAAAGTATCACTTCAAGGTGAATACGAGTCAAATTATGACAAAACGGTCAATTTGTTCTACCGAGTGGCTACCGATCATTTCCAAAAAATACTCAACACGTATTCACCTTGAATTGATGCATGAAACCCGCCAGCTGAGTAAGATCGCAACACGTTACTTGTTCCGAGTATTGATCAATAATTACTTCCGTATATCAATGCGCATCAGCTGTTTACTTCCATGCATCAATTCAAGGTTGAAACGAGTGGAATTATCGATAGAAATGCCGGATCACATTCTTATAAAAAGCGTATAATAAAAATAAAATCTAGTGTTTTTAAGTGGATACCGAAAATTATCTCAGTCATGACCAAGATAAATGGTTATTGTCGCTCGCGCAAGCGCTTGTGAAATAGACATTTGTCTCGGTTACTCAAGACATAATTTTCGGTATCCACTCAAAAAACACTAGATATCTTCTAAATATTTGTGTTTTATAGATGATTGTCATCGTCGGATACTCGCCAAATATCAAAGATATCCGAATGCCAATTAATACTTGGCGAAATTTGCGGTTTACTGGAATTCAATTTGCCTCCGCATTGATGTATAATTTGAAAATACTCCCCGAATACATAAGTAGATAAGTAATCGTGTTTCGTGAATGAATTTATAACATATTCGCCCACATGTCCGTTCTTCGAACCAGAAAAAACCCTAATTTTGTTACGTAAATGTTGACATGGATAGGAGTTGGATAGGATTTGCAACACAAATGGGGCCTACAATCCATTGTTAAAAAATCGTTTGTTCGTTTGACATATTGTTCACATCCCGAAATATCTCTTTATAAATTAATAAATAGCAGATTTCCCCAGTGGTTTGGGGGCTTTCCTGTTTCTCGTCTCCAATTTTAACCGGACATGTTCAGTCTCTTTTTATGTCACCGTTACTGACGACCTTCACCTTTCTTCTGCAAGACGAGCAAGAAAAACAATAGCAGACGAAGTTTACTAGTACTTGTCAATCTGTGTTTATTTTGAACACTTTCATTGGTAATACAGACTTTGGGCGGTGGATATTGTGTGCAACCGACGTAAGGTGAGCAACAGCACACCAGAATAAGGTAATATCACTTATAAGCAGTTACGATTTGTGTGAAGTTACTGAAGTGTGAGGTTTCTAGAATAGAATTTAGAAAAGCCTTTGGCACAGAAATTCTCGGAGTGAATGATGAATTCTTGAGCCAAGTTGAGGCTTGACGTTGAACTTGAAATTGAATTGCCTGATAGGTAACCTTGTCCTTGGTTTCAGTGGCTGGTGTCTCGTTGAATGAATGGTTCGATGTGATTGCCCGCGGAAGATGTGCATGTGCAAATACATGTTGTTAGTGCCTGATGAGAGAAGTGTGAACGGGTAGATTCGGTCTCGAGTCGATTCGGCACTGAGTCGATTCGGCCCCAAGGTAAGTTGAATGGGATTTTACTTTTGACCGTATTGGGACAAAAAACAACAAACACTTGAACTTTTATCTGTAATTTATTCCATATCGTACACATATACAAAGACAAGTTGAAAAACAGTAATAAAACTAAAAGCAACAAATAAATACAGAATGTAAAGAAGAAGTTGTATTAAAATCTAAACTATTTTTCATTGTACATGCATTTCTCTATCTATATTTCAGTGTAACTTTACCGATTTCTAGGAAACTTCCATTAACATACTTTCATTTTCTTACTATCCTGACCTGATAATTGTCTATTTGTTTCGATTTTAATACATTTTCTCATAACCGATTGGAAACAAGAAGATGTATTAAAATCGAAACTAATTTTCATTGGGTACACAGATTAGGAACCGAAGTACTATGAGAATATGGGACTTATGATTTCTGCTATTAATAAGGGTTTGGTATTTCGGAATGAAAATTTGTTATTCCCGATGGGAATATCGGTTATTACAACAGATATTCCCATGGAGAATGACAAATTTTCATACGTGAAGTACTATGAGAATACGGGACTTATGATTTCTGCTATTAATAAGGGTTCGATATTTCGGAATTATTTTTGTTATACCCGATGTGAATATCGGTTATTACAACAGATATTCCCATGGAGAATGACAAATTTTCACACCTGAAGTACTAAGAGAGTATGGGACTTATGGTTTCTGCATTATTGTAATCAGTTGTTCACCAGCTTTTCACTCGGATTTTGGAGGAGAATAAATGTAAGCACATTTTTTTCAACAGTCCTGATATCGTTATCTCATTATTCAAATATTAGTCCCAGACCTCCTGCAGTTTCCTGCCTATTTTCGTATATTTTGTCCTCGAATTGATCTGCAAATCATTAGCTAAAACATTAACCATGACAGTTTCTGCCTCATTTTGCAAGAGGGGAATTAGTTTGTATAAAGATAATCCACAACCTCCCTTCGAATTAAGCCCACGATCCCAGCCTTCAACGTCGTTGCTGTCATAACACACACCTACCTGAATGTACTTGGTTTGTTGCTATCAAAACAAAATATACTTCAAAGTGAGTACCTACCTGAATGGCATTATCGCTCTGAAAACAACTGAACATATGATCAATTTCACCACGGTTATGAATTGGAAATTAGCAAAAATAATTTGAATGGCAATCAGTTCTGGTTTGTTTTGTCTGGTGTGTCAGTGAATTCTTTCTTTCCTCACATAACAGATTTTAATTTATTTCATCCGGCCTCGGATTTGGTGGATTTTTTTATTCTTGGCATAAAAGGTGAATATTACATGTATTATTCGTATCTAATAAAAAGTGAAGAAATTTCATTTTTTTTCTTTTTTTTTTTTTTTTTTTTCTATTATCATTTTCAATTGTTACTTATTTTATAAAAATACATTTAAAATACACTTTTAAACAGTTTATAGTGGCTCAGTAGGTAGAGGTGCAGGCTGCAAGCCGAGAGGTCCTCGTTTCGAATCCCACCTGCAGCAACCGCGTTGTGTCCTTGGGCAAGACACTTCATCTCCATTGCCCGCGTGGGGGCACGATGACGCCGTGTACTAAGGCGTACTGCCCGTCGATGGTACGCATGTCTTCAACCAATCTAACCCTGCCTGTGCTGCAGTGCGGAGTTACGATGTTGGGGAGCTGGCAGCTGCTCGTCGTTGCTCGGTGGTTCTCTCCGGGTACTCCGGCTTCCTCCACCTGTAAAACTGTCACGGTCATGATTAGCCATTGTGCATAAATATGTGACCTTAAACATCAATAAATAAATAAACAGTTTATAAGTTTTGTCTAAAAAGTGAGTCGATTCGGCCGAGTTGGCTCAGGCCGAATCGGCTCAAGGACGAATTGACCCCGAACCGAGAGAACTAAGGACCAACTGTGGTGTGGTTGGTCGATAACAAGGAAGTCACTGACACTGTCACTGGTAGCTCAACTTTTGAGCTTTGTTTGCAGTTGATATTTAAAATTGGATATTTATTGCTGCAAACTGGAGAATAGCACTGCACAATGCACATAAATATCAAAATCATAAAATTAGCTATTCTCTGCAGGAATTCCAGCTATGACACTGGGTACCTGGTCCTTCAACCCTAAGTAATTCAGCTAGAGGTCACTTCGGCACTCTAAGTCACTTTGGAAGTTTAGTCCCAAAGTCATTTTGGTCCCTAACTGGTTAAGTCATTTTGATCCCTAAGTCATTTCAATCCCTAAGTCATTCTGCTCCATTTCTTGCATGGGAATTTTGGGACCACCAGGTTGGGACAAGCCAAATAGTGGAGCCTGGGCAAACCTGAGAGAAGAAACCCCATTGGCCACAACTTACATTGAAACAAAACCTTTTGAAACAGATTCTGACTCTCTGAGAATATCTGTATCTGTATCCATAAGACTTTTCTATTTTCTTTCCTTTGTTGTACTAGTAAGGGTGATATAATAGCACTGTACAACTGTGATACGGTACCCCAGGACATCTTCTCTCACCCTTGGTTTCTTCACCCACCTATGATGAAAAATAATTTTCAAAATAATTTCCATTTTTCACTTTCAGGATGAAATTAAACTAGATTTTCATTGTAATTACACATATATAGTCCTCTTGGGTGGGGGTAAGATGCCTGGACTGAAAAAAACTAGGTATTATCCCCCCTTCACCCCCCCCCCCCACCCCCCACCACCGCCATCTGTGAATGAACATTTTTTTGAACAACTTGCAGAATTCTGTACCTCAAAAATGGAGAAGTTATAGTCACAATAAAATATGCGAATATCAAGTGTGCTTGACCTTGGGGGGGGGGGGGGGGGGGATACGCAGACCAAGGCTCCCTTGGTATCTTCTCCACACCCCACCTATCACCTATAACAGATTTTTTTTCTTTCAATTTCCTGGATTTTGCCGCTCCAGAATGGAGAGTAGATATATTTTCTTTGCGATATGTGTATATTGTGGGCATCAAGAATGATTGTCGGCAAAAGGTGGGGGAAGATACCCAGGCCAAGGTATCTGGGGTATCTTCCCACCACCTATGACTGCATCTTTTTTCAACTCCAGAATGGAAAGTAGATGTATTTTGATATTATTTTCTTTGAGATATGTGTACATTGTGGGCATAAAAAATGATCAGCTATAGGAGGGAAGATACCCATGGCCAGGGTACCCTGGGTATTTTCCCCCACCGGTGACTAAATGTTTTTTTTTTAATTTCCTGGATTTCGCAGCTCCGTAATAGACAGTAGATATATTTTCTTTACGATATGTGCATATTGTGGGCATCAAGTATTATTGGCCTTTGGTGGGGGTGGAGTGGGGAGGGAGATACCCAGGCCATGGCATCCAGGGTTTCTCCCCCACCTATGACTATAAATAATCTTCAAAACAATGTCCATTCTTCACTGTCAGGATGAAATTAAATTGGATTTAATAGAAATTTCATGTACAAAATCTTCTCGGTTGGGAGAAAGATACCCAGGCTAAAGTACCCTGGGTATCTCTCCCTCCCCATCTGTAATTGCAAAGACTGGAAGATTGAAAAAAAAATCAATCATAGGTGGGGGGGGGGGGGGGGGGGGGCATAGTACCCAGGAGACCTTGGCTTAGGTATCCCCCCCTCCCCCATGGCCAGTCATACTTGATGGTATTTCAGTGTGGATCTTACTAAGACAACATGTATGTAAGTCAGTTTCTCAGGCCTTAAAATTTGCCTCAATTCACGAGAATCAGTTTCGATTCTTGCGAGCTCCTGTTGCGAGAATCAATTTTCAGTTCTTAAATATTTTGAATTTGAGAGTACTGTTATGTGAGTGCAACATTTACATATGCCATAATAGTAAAAGGCACACATCATAGCTTTTTTTCAGAGAGTTTTCCCTTTCTGGGCCCAGTTTCCATTTTGTTGAGTTTCTCACACACGTACTCGTACAACACATGTTCCAACATACAGGCTTTTGGTGGTCTGGCTGATGGAAATTACAGTATTGTGGCAGTGGTGTTTAGTGAAGTCTTGGCTGCCTATAAAGGCAGCCAAGACTTCACTATACACCACTGCTAAGTGTAGTTTTTTTTTACCTTATTATGAGGGGGCAAAGACAGAGCATTCTCTTGGCTTGTTAAAGCCACCTTTAGAATCTACGACAAGAATCAAATGAACATTTTTTGCGCGAATCTAAGTTGATTCTCATTGTTTCCCATGCGAGAATCATTTGCGCGAATCGATTGGATTCGCACATGACTTTTAATCCCTGGTTTCTTCAAATTCTTGCAGTCAGTTGGCTTGTGTTGGGCATGATTTTAGATGTCTTCTAAAGAAACTTTAAGGTTGAGCAGGCTTTTTTTGTTATTCAGTGGAACCCTGTTACTTGAATAGCCTCTTTGCTAGAGAAAAAAATATTCAGTAAACAGGAGAACTGGTTCACAACAGGAATTGAGTAATTTTCCTATGTTCTAGTCATAAACTGAGCATTTCTATTATATCTTGTTTTACAGTGCTCATTGAGCTCTGTCAAACAAGATATAATACATTAACTGGTTGAGGGCTAGATTATTTTCGGTAGTCTGAATTTGTTATTCAAAAATTGTTTTATTACAAATTATTGGAGAGTGCCCACAGGCACTCTCCTATAATTTGTAATAAAACAAATTTATATAAACAAAATATAATTTGTGTTTGACTGAATATGAAATATAAGCAAGAAAAGTGTTGGCTTTTGCTCTGGTATCCTGATATTTTTTTAAAGCCCTGATAGTGGCTTCTAGCACTCAACCAGTTAAATGCCTTTTTTGGGTGCTTTAATGGAAAAAAAATAAAATGTCTATAAATGTGGGGAATTTGAACAGTGGATGTTGGAATAAGTCTTCAACAGATTTTGTATTCAACTTACAGGAGTTTACTCTATAACCTATATGTAATTAACAGGTGAAATTTGTAGTGCAGGTACAGAAAATGTTTGCTGTTTTAGGAAGTTATATAGAATTAAGAGAGTTATTCAGGTAACCGATATCAAATTAAGTGGTCTCCAGGTTTTCCTATTCACATTTAGAGAATACATATATATGTGAAAGTTAAATCCAAATTTGAAGAATATTGCACAAAAAGATCCAATATAACCAGTGAATCCAGTTTTAAAATAGAATGTTACAAGATTGGTACATGTGGGTACTTTGATTATTGTTGCTTAAATAAAAAATAAAACAGAATAATGTGGACAATAAAAAAGTTTAGACTAATGTCATGGACCCTGTCAGTTCAAGTTCAAAAGTAGAACAAATTCAAAGGTGTTTATTACAATGGCAACACATTGTGTAAACTCATGAATAAGTAGTTCCAAAATTATCTTGAATCAGGTATAATTTGATCATCAAAAAAGTATGTTAAAACATTTTCATCAAATGAACATATATTTCTCAGATTTAATTTGTGCTTCGAGAATGTTCATTGGATTTTTGTGGATAAAAACGTTATCGATGGAAGTAAGTAGATATTATTAAAAATAATTGGTAAAAATTTTAAAAAAGGAAAAAGTTCACATTTAGCATTAGGTTTGGGGGAATGAAGTAAACGAGGTGTGTTGGACTTGGCATGTTGAGCCCAAATGACTTGGGGCTGCAGTGATCTGTATTCAATCATTGCGAGATAACTTTTCCATATGATGAATTTATTTATTTATTTGGATTTAATGACACTTTCAGCAAGCCAGGATCTCCTCGAGTAAGAGTGTTTTATGGGTGGAGAAAGCTGGAGCACCCTGAGAGAACCACCAAGCAACGGCGAGCAGCTGTCAGCTCCCCAATATACTTACCCCTCACAAGCAGGGTTAGCATTAGTTGAAGACAAGTGCACCACCGACAGGCCGTACACTTTAGTACACAGTGCCACCATGCCCCCATGTGGACAATCAGGGGATGAAGTGCCTTGCCCAAAGACATAATGTAGTTACCCCTGGCAGGGATTGAACTGTGGACCTTTCGGTTTGAAGTTCAATGCCGTAACCGCTGAGTATCATGTGATGAATATACATAAATGTTACTTATGTGATACATACAATTCACACATTAAGTAATAAATATTGTTCAAGCTAAATATTACTCCTATTGGTGCTAGTAGTGTTACTGGTTCTGATAACAAAATACTACAACTAAAAAAAATATCAAGCATTCAGCCTAGAAGTTCGAATATCAGGACCAGGTTGTAATTGTCTGGTGGTTCATGGGCTGAATATTTGCAGGTGTCTTTTCTGCCTTTCGGGACAGTTGTGAATTATTCAGTAATTCTTGGGTGGAAATTCTTGGGAATGTACAAACGATCTGGGACTGAAGATATTGAATAGGGAATTTTTATTAGGGATACAATGTGTAAGGGGGTAAATACATTGCAGACCTGGGGAAGGAATGACAGAAAGACAATAATTGACTATGTAGAGCAAAATAGAAGGTGGTCATAGGCACAGAAATAGCTGACAAAGGAATTTCAGAATTGGACAGTGACCACAACCTGAATCTTGATGGCAGTAAGTGTATTGAACAAAATAATAATGATACACAGTTCAAGCTTTAACTGGTAGTGTGCTAAATTATATTTTGGTCATCAATATTTTTACACATTTCCTGCCATTTTCAGGAGTGCAATTTATTCACTTCCTTACTGCTCACCTTAAAAAAATTAAGAAGGGCAGAAACTAGCCCTCTTGGCCTTGGAAAATATTATAATGAATACCATAACAGGGCAATTCTCCCGTTACGTGTGTGACATTCACAGTGGAATTTAAAGATACTTGGTTTTGTGAAGCAGACTAACAATGATTTTAACAGAATTCTTTGTTTTTCTGATGAACAGTAATGGGGCAAAGAAAATAATTATTTGGAGTTCTGCTGTAACTGGGGAATTTACTTGATGCTGAAGAGGCTTGTTTGTCTTGTTACGAGTGTGACTCAGAGAAAAAAATAATTTGGGGTTGTTGTTTTTGTTTCACAATCCTTGTGAATTTATCTGTCAGGCATGCCTGTTGAGTTTGTTTATGAATAGGTAATTGGCTTATGTTTAAAATGCGATAGATACATAAACCTGGTGTGAACCCTGTTTGGTCTGTAAATAAAAGTAGGATGTTACATGTGTGACATTCAAAAGTTACGTGTGTGACACCTCTAAAATGAAAATAATTTGAAACATTTCTAACCATCCTAAACATGGACAGTGAATACTGAACGCACATAATATGAGAATCAGAACTGTGTTTACTCATATTTATCATTCTGATCTAGCATTCTTACATTTTTAATACTTTTCAGAGAAAAAACACAACATTTGTACATGTCGCATCAGTTTTAAACTTTTAATTCAAACATCCTGAAGCAAATTTATTGAAAACAAGAGTACTGAAACACTGTGACAAGCAAACTCTTTGATACAGTGCACAGAGAGTAGATTACATCAAACACACCAGAACATGAAGATTTCTGACCAGTCTATAAGATGCAAATTCTATGAAAAAGTTCAAGTGGGGTTTCAGCTAATCAACCTCCAGGTTAACCCTTTACCTACCAAATGCTAAAACTGACACATAATTGTTCAAATTGTCGAAATGTGTAATTTTTTCTTCCAAACCATAGGTTATGGCCCCTCAATGTAACAAGCTTGAGGAGTTTGTGCCATTGAGGGCACATAAGCTATCGTTTGGAAGAAAAAAATGAAACTTTGTAGGTTATAATTGGTTCTGTTAAGTTCAAAGTTCAACTTGTGTTTGGTACAGGGTTAATTGGTGGAGACTTTACTCATGATCTTTATGATTTCTTATCAACCTACCTTTAATACAATTGTTTACTACAGGCTTGCACTACAGTGGAAGACCCTAACTCGGATAAAATACTCTCTATTTTAATCTTCCCAAGAGATTTGGGAAAGAAAAGTGGTGTAAAAACACCACGAAAAAATAAGCCAAAACTGGGTCGAGCACCATCGGCGCACACCCAGTAGGGGACGCTCTTCTCTTCGTACAATTCCACGACTTCCGTTAACCAGTGTGCAAGCAGTCATCAAACCATTCTTTTTTTGTCCGCGAAACGTGGTTGATGTGTCGCCATCTTTGCATTACGATACAGTGATAATTCAACTCGTCAATAATGATTTTCCTGTGACTGGAATTATGGATCTGAAGATCGTATAATAACAGGACTGTGTTTTATATATTCTGATGCAGTCTATCATTGCTCTTCAGTTCAGCATGGAGGCTTTCAGATCAGTTCGCCGCTCCATTCCCCAGGATGTTTTCCAGTTCAAGGCCATTCCCTTTGGCCTCGGCCTGGATCCTTGGGCTTCACCTGTCTGATGTCGCATGTGTTAGTCTTACATCGCACACAGTCCAAGGCGTCTTCTTCGGCTTGTCTAGTTGATATCCTCCAGAGGCCATCCAATGCTGCTTTTCTGGAGTCTGATGTCACACTGTTGAGCCTACTCACGTCACTAGGGTTCAGAGTCAACGGAGAGAAGTTGGACCTGGTCCCTTCTCCACCTTGTCATCTGGGATGGACTTCATCAACTCGGGAGTCTTCCCCGACTGCTCGGTCTCTGCATTTTGGTGACGGATCTCATTCCTCTCCAACACTTTTTGCTAAGTCGTTGGAGGCCGAATGTCGATCCTCTGGTTCTGGTGCTTCTGTTACCGTAGTCTCTTCCTCGTCACCTTCTCCCCTTACAGATGTTCAGTGGATTATGCAGGGAGTTCCATTGGACTTCCCAATTCCGATCATGTTCTGACGGTAAACGCCAGCGATCTCAGATGGGGTGTGACATTGGATCCTCTAGGTCTTTTCCTTCACGGGTCATGGGACCAGGATCTAGCAGCTCTTCATGTTAACCAGAAGGAGCTTCTTGCTCTTCTTCTGTGTTTCCGACAGTGGATCCCCCGCTCTTCTGATTGTCAGGTCCTTTTGTGGTCTGACAATTCTACGGTGGTTGTTTACATTCGGAACCAGGGCAGAAGCACTATGTTCCCATGTACAATTTGGTTTGGGATCTTCTACTGCTCACTTAGGATGTCATCGTCGGAGTGGTGGTCCGTCACTTTCCCGGTCGTTAGAGCTGTAGGTTTTTAAATTTCTTGTCGGCTTTAGTTTTGGGTTTTCAGGTGGAATAAAACCTCGGTTCGGTTCGGTTCGGTTTTCGGTTTGTTCATGAGGCCAAATAAAATTCAATAAAACTCATTCTTATGTACGGAGTCATAACTGAATGGCAGTGAAATTGAGTGAACCTCAATGAATGCCAGAAATAAGCTATAATACATGAAGAATCAGGAAGGCCAATATAATAATTACCTAAATATACAGAACTTTTATTGTGCTTGGCCATTTTTCAAGGTCTGACACCTACACGCAACTTGAGGAAAGCTACAGACACAACTAAACTGAAATGTCGGAAATTCACAGAATGTAGCCTTCCCAGAGAAGTGAGAGTACCCAGACACTGCCATTGGCAGTGTCTGGGTACTCTCACTACTCTGGGATGGCTACATTCTTTGAATTTATGCAGCAAGAGAGTATTTAATAAAAAATGAAAAACCTTAGATTACGGGATGTTGACGGTTTCGGTTTTTTAAAAAAAACTAAAAACCTTGGTTCGGTTTCGGTTAACCTACAGCTCTACCGGTCGTCTGAATGTCTTAGCCGACTCCCTGTGCCGACGGGGCAGGTTCTTTTCCATCGAGTGGATGCTCCACATGGCGGTGTTCCAGTCTCTTTGCGATCTCTGAGGTCGTCCCCACATCGATCTCTTTGCGACTCATTGGAACCATCAGGTGGACACTTTCGTGTCCAGATGCTCTGGCTTTCGCCATGGATGCTCTGGCCCTCCTTTGGGACGGGCTTGTCGGCTACGCCTTCCTGCCGGTTCCGATTCTGCCTCAGGTTCTAGCCCAGATATGAACCTGCAGTTGTCGAATCCTTTCGATCACATCCCTGTCTCCTCGGTGGGTGTGGATCAATCTGCTCTGCTCTCTGTTTGCGGCGGTTCCAGCATGTCTCCCTCTACGTCGCGACTTTCTTTGCCAAAGTCACCCGAGGAGGTTTCAAGTTGACCTGACTTCATTGTGCCTTCGCGCATGTCTTTTATCGGGTCCTGTCTCCTCCGTAGTGGTTTTTTGAGACGAGCAGTGGAGTTGCTTTTCTTCTTCAAGGAGGCACTCACTCCACTGGTTTAGCCTCTGTGGCTCAGTAGAAGGTTCTTCTGTCGATGGTGTGCGATCACTCTGTTGCTTCTGTCACTTCTTTGATCACACCGATTGCGGAGTTTCTGGTATATGTTTGTTTCTGGGGGTCTCCAGCAATGGGTACATGTCCATTCTTCGGAGACCTTTTTCATATGTGGTACCGCATTGTTTCGGCACTCATCCTTACCTCTCCAAGCTTGTTCAGCTCTTTTCCTTGAAAAGGCCTAGGACTTTGCAGTTTACTCCAAGATGGACACTTTCTTTGGCGCAGCTCTGCTTGGGGGTGTTGGGGGGGGGGGGGGGGCATTCGCGCCTTTATCCCGGGTGGATATGCATTTTCTCACATGCCAGATCTCTCCTGAATCCATTTCTCAATGGATTTGTCTTGCTATTCGTGCAGCTTCCGCTCGTCTAGCTACTGGCGATTGTGTTACCAATCGTTTTTTTGCCACAAGGTGCGTGCATTGTCTTCCTCTCGGGGCTTATACTAACTCCGTCATGTTGTGATGTTATGCTGGCAGCCTACTGGAGAAATGCTACCTTCTACATTTATCTGCGACAGTTGCAGGAGCAGACTGAGGACCTTTGTCTTACAGGCCCTCTTTCTTCGGCTCAGGCTGTTGTCTATCCCAGCCATTCAGCTTCTTACAGGGTCAGTTCCAGCTTCGTGCTGTTAGTGCCTTTTCTGTCTGTGCATCGCACATCACCATACGCCTCATCTTTCATTGTTTTTATACGCCCGTTTGAAAAAACGGGACGTATTATGTTATGGCGTTGTCCGTCCGTCCGTCCGTTCGTCCGTCCGTTTGGTTTCCGAACAATAACTTTAGTATTTGTTTTCCGAGCGGCTCCAAATGTGATATGTGGTTTAATCACAACAAAATACAGGTCAAGTTCGAATATGGGGTTGGTCCGAACATTTTTCGCCTGAATTATGGCCCCAGTTGGACTTAGAATTCGTCAAATATTTGGTTTCCGGATGATAACTTTAGTATTTGTTTTCCGATCGGCTCCAAATGTGGTATGTGGTTTAATCACAACAAAATATAGGTCAAGTTTGAATATGGGGTCGGTCTGAACAATTTTTGCCTGAATTATGGCCCCTGTTGGACTTAGAATTCGTCAAATATTTGGTTTCCGGATGATAACTTTAGTATTTGTTTTCCGATCGGCTCCAAACTTGGTATGTGGTTTAATCACAACAAAATACAGGTCAAGTTCGAATATGGGGTCGGTCTGAACAATTTTTGCCTGAATTATGGCCCCTGTTGGACTTAGAATTCTTCGTCAAATATTTGGTTTCCGGATGATAACTTTAGTATTTGTTTTTCGATTGGCTTCAAACTTGTTAGTCTTTTTCTCAAATGACCGTAACATATATATATATGCCAGTATAAATTTCTCGCACTCTAAAAAAATTGCAAATGTGTTAAAATGGTACAATTTGAACAGTTCACGGGCGTATGATGCAATGCCCAGCAGTGCTCTTGTTTACTAATGTTTGTGATGCTATGGTTTGATAGGACTAGGGATCTCTTCCTCTGTCCACGGTTCCAATTTGCAATTGAGTTATGTGTGGGTTGGTTATGTGATTCCCTCCATCCTATTGTCTATTCAGCCTGTAGTAAACAATTGTAAGGTAGGTTGATAAGAAATATAAATTTTATAGTAAATTTCCTTTCTTATTACACCTACCGCAATTGTTTACATGGAGGCCTTCCCGTCTTCTTATACGGGTAAGAATCCTTCCTTCCCACTACTCACATAACTCCTATGTTGGCGGACTCAAAAGAATGGTTTGATGACTGCTTGCGCACTGGTTAACGGAAGTTGTGGAATTGTACTAAGAGAAGAGCATCCCCTACTGGGTGTGCGCCGATGGTGCTCGACCCAGTTTTGGCTTATTTTTTCGTGGTGTTTTTACACCACTTTTCTTTCCCAAATCTCTTGGGAAAGATTAAAATAGAGAGTATTTTATCCGAGTTAGGGTTTTCCACTGTAGTGCAAGCCTGTAGTAAACAATTGCGGTAGGTATAATAAGAAAGGAAATTTACTATAAAATTTATATTTTCACAGAATTTTAATCACTCCCTATGTTAAAACTCCACCTCATGTGTGTTCATATGGTAATCTACTCTCCAAATACTGTAAATGTGTGTTCTGAAAATTGTAAGTGGTACATGAATTTTTCATTTCATTCATCAAATGAAAAAGTGAAATGGCACGTTGTTGACTACAGTTGGAAATGCATTTTTTTACCACTTTCTCTGCCTTGTAAAATATTTTATCCTCTTCTTCAGCCATTTCCATGCAGATATTCTGGCTGGATGCATCACATTTATTCACAGTGGGAATTCATAATTTTTGTAACTTCCACTGGTAATTTCTCATTATCATATATTACAAGCACCCAATCCCCTGTTTTGATGAAAGGTTAATTTCCTGCAGAGATTTGCTTCGGTTTAAAAAAAACAGTCTCAATGCTCAATGTTACCCCAATTAAAGCTACACAAATTTATGTAAATTCAAGTTGATATCGGGCAGTTCCAATTTCACCTATCTTTTCTAATTACTTCAAAATTCTCAACTAACTTTCTTGAGTTAAGGCAACAATTTTTTAAGAATTTAGTCCAAATGGTACATCCTGATGATGGACTGATAGTCCAACATGGGGCAAACACTATAAAGCTTTTACAATTGTATTTGTATATTTTCGACTGTACAGCCACTTTGCCAGTAAAAATTATCCAATTGAATGGAGTATTCAGTTAATAGGGATTTGGTAACTTTCCTGTTTTCTAGAGATAAACTGAGCCTTTATTCGAATAGAGCGTGTTTAACAGAGCTCACAGGGCTCTGTCAAACAAGATATAATAGATTAAATGTCAGTATTGGATGTATGGAGGCCAAATAGGTCTATACAGAAGGGGAATTTGGTGAGTGTCAGTGAAATTTCTCAACACATTACAATATTTTTAGCTGCGACTAGCAGCTCAATAAGTGGCAATGTCGGTCTGTCGGTCGGTCTGTCAGTCTGTCTGTGACCAACAAGTTTCAAAACTCAATAACTTTTGAAATACTTGATGGAATGACTTTATATTTGGCATGTAAGTGTATCTTATTGATGTCTAGCCACTGTTCAATGCATGTGTTGTTCCAAATATTTTTCTTGGAGTTATGGCCCTTGATGAACTTTTGTGAGATTGCACCACCTGTCGCAGCTACGGCGTCGATGTCGCGATTTTTTAGCTGCGACTAGCAGCTCAGTAAGTGGCAATGTCAGTCTGTCGGTCTGTCTGTCGGTCTGTCTGTGACCAACGAGTTTCAAAACTCAATAACTTTTGAAATACTTGATGGAATGACTTTATATTTGGCATGTAAGTATATCTTATTGATGTCTAGCCACTGTTCAATGCATGTGTTGTTCCAAATATTTTTCTTGGAGTTATGGCCCTTGATGAACTTAGAATTTTGTGAGATTGCACCACCTGTCGGAGCTACGGCGTTGATGTCGCAATTTTTTATTCAATTAATAGGAGTTTTCTCTATAACCTATATGTAATTAACAGGTTGCTTTGTACTTAAGGAATGGTATTTGCTTCAGTGTTTGGAAATTCTATTCAATTAACATGGTTATTCAGTTGAGAGATATTCAATTAAGTTGGTTCCACTGTATAAGACTGAAAGGAATCAGACGTGCCAATTTGCCCACTGGTGGTAAAATCTGGTGAAAATTAATGAACATAAGGGCTGAAATAAGAATCATATGGGGTGGACAAAGTAGCCAAAATTAATAATAGTATGGGTATGATTATTTGAAACACAAGAGTAACTTGATAGCAGGCTTAAAATATGGAATAATGAAGAAAAAAAAGACCTTGCATCCTGTAACTATTAATTCGGTGGACTCAAAGAGCAGTATCGGCATCCAATTGCCACAATTGATTTTGCACTCACTTGTGTCACACACGTAACGTTAGGTGTGTGACAAAGAATCAACTGCTTGTTGTTCTATGTTTAAATGTTGTAAGAACTCCTACTGTTACCAAACTGTACACATTGGATTTTTTAGCTCAACTTTGACGAAGTCAAATTTGAGCTATTGTCATGGCCCGTCGTCCGTCTGTCCGTCCGTCCGTCTGTCCGTCTGTCCGTACGTCAACAATTGGCTATGGCTCCTGCTAGAGGTCGTATTTATGAACCGATCTTTACGAAACTTCTTGTGTACCTTTGTTATGACCCTGGGACGGGAACGAGTGTTTTTAGGTGTGGTCCGAAATTCAAGATGGCTGCCAGTGGCCATTTTGTACCGATGATGCAAAAATCAGTTTTTTGTACAGAACTTCTGTATGAAAGTTCTGATTTGAATAAAGTTTTGTATAAATGTTTAGTACCATGGGATACATCACATATAATACGGGTTTTTGTCTCGTGCGTAAATTATGCAAATTAGACTGACTTTGATTTATTTAGTGTTACTTTCAGAGCTGTAAGTGCCAAGCTGCTATGGCTCGGGCTAGAGGCCGTATTTATGAACCGATCTTTACGAAACTTCTTGGGTACCTTTGTTATGACCGTGGGACGAGAACGAGTGTTTTTGGGTGTGGTCCGAAATTCAAGATGGCTGCCAGCCGCCATTTTGTACCGACGATGCAGAAATCTGTTTTTTGTACAGAACTTCCATATGAAAGCTCTGATTTGAATAATTTTTTGTATGAATGTTTAGTACCATGGGATACATCACATATAATACGGGTTTTTTTCTCGTACGTAAATTGTGCAAATTAGACTAATTTTGATGTTTTTTGGGGTTACTTTCAGCACTGTAAGTGCAAATGCCAATACGGCTCGGGCTAGAGGCCGTATTTATGAACCGATCTTTACGAAACTTCTTGGGTACCTTTGGTATCACCGTGGGATGAGAACGAGTGTTTTGGGGTCCGGTCCGAAATTCAAGATGGCCGATGGCAGCCATTTTGTACAAAATTAGGTGCAATCAGATTTTTGCACAGAACTTCCATATGAAAGCCCTGATTTGAATAATTCTTTTGTGTGAATGTTTAGTACCATGGGATGCATCACATATAATACGGGTTTTTTTCTCGTGCAGAAATTATGAAAATTAGATGAACTTTGATTTTTTCAGTGCGACTTACACACAGTAAGTACACATGTCAATACGGCTCAGACTAGAGTCTGTATTTATGAACTGATCTTCACGAAATGTCTTGGGTACCTTTGTTATCACCTTGGGACGAGAACGAGTGTTTCTGGGTGCGGTCTAAAATTCAAGATGGCTGCCAGTGGCCATTTTGTACCGAAATTAGGTCTAATCAGTTTTTTGTACATATCTTCTATACAGCTCAGACTAGAGGCCATATTTATGAACCAATCTTTACGAAACTTCTTGGGTACCTTTGTTATCACCGTGGGATGAGAGCGAGTGTTTTTGGGTGTGGTCCGAAATTCAAGATGGCCACCAGCAGCCATTTTGTACCAAAATTAGTGCAATCAGTCTTTTGTATAGAACTTCTGTATGAAAGTTCTGATTTGAATAAATTTTTGTATGAATGTTTAGTAACATGGAAGACATCACATATTGTAAGGGGTTTTTTTTCATGCTGAAATTATGCAAATTAGATGAACTTTGATTTATTCAGTGCTGCTTACACAATGTAAGCACACATGTCAATACGGCTCAGGGTAGAGGCTGTATTTATGAACCGATCTTCACAAAACTTCTTGGGTACCTTTGTTATCTCCTTGGGATGAGAATGAGTGTTTCTGGGTACGGTCAAAAATTCAAGATGGCTGCCAGTGGCCATTTTGTACCGAAATTAGGTCCAATCAGTTTTTTGTCACAACTTCTACACAGCTCATATTTGTGAACTGATCTTCACAAAACTTCTTGGGTACTTTTGTTTTCACCTTGGGACAGGAACGAGTGTGTTTTGGGGTGCCTTTGTTATCACTGTGCTATGAGAACAAATATTTTGGGGTTCAGTCAGACCCACTCTGGGACTCAAAGATTTTTTCTAGTTCAGCATCTGACTGTCACCCACCTTTACAATACTTTACCTATACATTTGTTACAGGCAACGGTCAGTATTCATGTACAGACCGTTACAATACTTTATATGTACCTTTGTTATCAGGTCATTACCTAGATGTTTGTCATTGCTGTGTCACATACTATACATGTACATGTCTTTGTCTTGACAAGTTGAGCTACAGTGTCATTGACACTTTCATTTAGTGTTGAAATGATTTTTCGACAAGTGGACGCTAACGTGATTAGTACTAAACAAATCTATTAACCGATTAGTGAATCACTTGTCGATTTGTCATCTGAGTGAGGGTATTCTCTAAAGCCATGAAATTTCCACTTTGTGTAACTTTAAGAAATTTAATTTAATTTTATTAAAATAAATTCATTGCTTTTGATTTTGACGCTTCTCTTCGTATTCTTGTTTTGTGTAAATGTTGCTGTAATAAGATTGGTCAGAAAACAAAACGTCTCATGATATTTACTAATGAATGAAGCGAAGCTTTACAATTTGTATTATGTAGTGCACATACTGACCAAACAAATCACACTGTTTGGTCATGTGATGTATTTAATATTCAATGAGGCTATTGTTAAAAGTTTGTCTACTTCAGTGACCTGTTTTCTGCTTTCAAAGTTTTTTAGCACAATAACAAAGTGCGGAAATTTCTTATTAGACCACAATATACAAGGAAATTTGGGGGGAAAAGTGTTCAATTTCGCTTAAAAATATTTGACAGAACCGAATATTGGAACACCAAAGATTTATTTTTAGACCAGTTTATTTTTTGTGGCACTGGTTGTTTGGTCGTAAGACCATGGAAACATCAGCTTCCGTAATGTTGTGCAGTTAGACCCATTAACCCTTCACCCAATGCAGATGATATCAAAATTTATTATTTGAAATATCATTTTTAAAAAAATTTTCCAAAATTTTCAACAAAACCGTATCATGTGAACCCTCATTGGAACGAGCTGAATGAGCTCATTCCAATGAGGGGTCACATGGTATGGTTTTGTTGAAATATTTTGAAAAATCTAATTTTTTCAACTGCTCAATTTGCATATTAGTGGGCAGATGCAGGTGATTCGTTAGGTAAAGGGCTAATTGTATCATAATTTGGAAGCCACTCCAGCCAATGAATTCAGTTAAAACAACAGTTTTGTAGAATGTATTGCTTAGTTTAGCATCTGACATTGCATAACTGACCAGTCGATTAATCGTTGACTACTACCCAGTGATTAGTAAAAGTCCAAATGGCAGTAATCATTTCAACTCTAATTTTTTTTTACTTAGAAAAATTGAATGCCCCCTTTCAGTCACCCACAAAAGGTGGTATGCCATGGTGGGTGTATACCAGACGGCAAATCATCTCTAGTTTTGGCATATTTAATCAAATTTTCCGTCAGAAAATTGAATGGATTTGTCCCCCACTGATTCCTTAAATACATCACATGACCAATAGATAAATTTTTCAGCAAATGTGATCATGGCCGTGACTAGATTTGATGCAAAATGTCTTGAAAATACTCAGCGGGTTAAGAGTTAAAAGGACAAAGAAGTATATGAAAAGGTTAGAAAAAGGGTTAATATAATTAAGGACAGAAAATCAAATAGGAAAGAGCGGAATTTCAATCTCATTAAAACAATAAGGAAAACAGAAGGGTTAAGTTCCAATGTACTCTGTGTAAATGTGTAAATAAAACTAGCAAAGGCAAGACTGCACTGAGTATTAAGGTAGATAGCAAAAACACTGATGACAGGGCAGTATTGCAGTTGAAATGGTCAAGCATTCAGAGGGGGTAATTGATACAATTTTAGAAAATGCAGAGGGTGCAACAAATTGCCTCTTTCAAATTGTCTTGGTGTGCAGATGACCTCATGAATTTCAGTTTGTTGAAAAAGGAGGTTTTTTAGGGAGGTTTAATTGGTTGAGTACAAGAAGACATGATCATGGCTCTATTGAAAAGTGGTGAAAGCCACTTAAGTGGCTTTACACTGAATGAATTAGCTTGTTGCTTGCTCAGCAGTTGTTCAAATACAATTGTTTGGTTTCTATTTATTGGAGAGCAGGGTTTCGCAAATTTATTTTTTGCAGCATCCATTTTTGGGTCCCTTGCGGGACTCATTTTTGGGTCCCGAAATTATTTTTTGTGGGACTCATTCATTTTTTGCGGGACCCATTTCCAACATGTGTCTTAATCACATGAATTATGCTTATTTATCATCAAATACATAGATCGTTAGATTATTCAACCACCATCTCAAAGGATATTGCAGTAATCATGTTTATAGAAATTAATTAGAGCTGATACGGTTAACCGATTAATCGTCTGACCAATGATCAACGTCTTGATCAATAAAAAAAGTAATTGATCGGTTAACCATTACTTTTGAACTACCGTATTATATGGTTAACAAAGGAACAAACTTGCTCCAAAACAGGCAAACATTGTCACACTCATCTGCTCGGTGGTTCTCTCCGGTACTCTGACTTCCTCCACCCGTAAAACTGTCACGGTCATGATTAGCCATTGTGCATAAGTATGTGACCTTAAACACCAATAAATAATAATAATAATAATTGTCAGACTAGCTCACATCAGTAATATGAGACAGAGAGTAACGCACGCCAGTTACGTGCTGACATACTTGTTCACTTGCATGATCATGATACTGTATCAGTAGCTGGAAATGGTCATTCTCAACCCTTCACCAAATGTGGGTAGTAGACGATACTTGCACAAGAAATTCTTGAATTACCAAAGATTTTCCATGTTTGTCTCAAAAACATAGCTTATGACCCCTCATTGGAACGAGCTCAATGAGCTCGTTCCAATGAGGGGTCATAAGCTATGTTTGGAGACAAAAATTGAAAACATAATAAAATTTGAATGGACATTTTTGTATATGGTGCTGACTGGTTTTGTCTATTACGTTGAGTAAAAGTTTTAATTGTATAAATTATCACGGTACAGGAATTTTTCAGCTGCCTATTAGGGCAAGTAATTAACCGGTTAACCAAGGTTAATCCATTTAATTCGAAACATTCAAACTATGCTAATGTATTCAGGTAACATCTCTAGATGTGCATGAAGGTTTTGGAATTTTGATTTGACCCCAGGTGGTTTCAGTGGAACCGCTTTTATCGTTAGAAAGTCAGTTTTCATCGAAAGGCTCGGTATTTAATTTGAAATGTCTAAACTATGCTAAGGTGTTCAGGTACCAACTCTAGATGTGCATGAAGGTTTCGGAATTTTTATTTGACCCCAGGTGGTTCCAGTGGAACCACTTTAATCGTTGGAAAATCAGTTTTCATCGAAAGGCTCCCAAGGTATTTAATTCGAAACATTTAGTCTATACTAATGTGTTGGGGTAACATCTCTAGATGTGCATGAAGGTTTCGGAATTTTGATTTGGCCCCAGGTGGTTCTCGTGGAACCACTTTTATCATTGGAAAATCAGTTTTCATCGAAAGGCTCCTAGAGTATTTAATTCGAAACATTAAAACTATGCTAAGGTGTTTCAGCTAACATCTCTGGATGTGCATAAAGGTTTCGGAATTTTGATTTGGCCTCAGATGGTTCCAGTGGAACCACTTTTATCATTATAAAATCAGTTTTCATCGAAAGGCTCCTAGGGTATTTAATTCGAAACAATAAAACTATGCTAAGGTGTTCAGGTAACATCTCTAGATGTGCATAGAGGTTTCGGAATTTTCATTTGGCCCCAGGTGGTTCCAGTGGAACCACTTTTATCATTAGAAAATCAGTTTTCATTGAAAGGCTCCAAGGGTATTAAATTCGAAATGTTAAAACTATGCTAATGTGTTCAGGTAACATCTCTAGATGTGCATGAAGGTTTCAGAATTTTGATTTGGCCCCAGGTGGTTTCAGTGGAACCACTTTTATCGTTAGAAAGTCAGTTTTCATCGAAAGGCTCCTAGGGTATTTAATTTGAAACGTCTAAACTATGCTAAGGTGTTCAGGTAGTAACTCTAGATGTGCATGAAGGTTTCGGAATTTTGATTTGGCCCCAGGTGATTCGAGTGGAACCACTTTTATCGCTAGAAAATCAGTTTGCATTGAAAGGCTCCCAGGGTATTTAATTCAAAACATTTAGACTATGCTAATGTGTTGGGGGTAACATCTCTAGATGTGCATGAAGGTTTCGGAATTTTGATTTGGCCCCAGGTGGTTCTCGTAGAACCACTTTTATCATTGGAAAATCAGTTTTCAGCGAAAGGCTCCTAGGGTATTTAATTCGAAACGTTGAAACTATGCTAAGGTGTTTCAGGTAACATCTCTAGATGTGCATAAAGGTTTCGGAATTTTGATTTGGCCCCAGATGGTTCTAGTGGAACCACTTTTATTGTTATAAAATCAGTTTTCATCGAAAGGCTTCTAGGATATTTAATTCGAAACAATAAAACTATGCTAAGGTGTTCAGGTAGCATCTCTAGATGTGCATACAGGGTTCTGAATTTTCATTTGGCCCCAGGTGGTTCCAGTGGAACCACTTTTATCATTAGAAAATCAGTTTTCATTGAAAGGCTCCTAGGGTATTTAATTCAAAATGTTTAAACTATTCGAATGTGTTCAGGTAACATCTCTAGATGTGCATGAAGGTTTCAGAATTTTGAATTGGCCCCAGGTGGTTTCAGTGGAACCACTTTTATCGTTAGAAAGTCAGTTTTCATCGAAAGGCTCCTAGGGTATTTAATTTGAAATGTTTGACCTATGCTAAGGCGTTCAGGTAACATCTCTAGATATGCGTAAAGGTTTCGGAATTTTGATTTGGCCCCAAGTGGTTCCAGTGGAACCACTTTTATCGTTAGAAAATCAGTTTTCATCAAAAGGCTCTCAGGATGGTTAATTCGCATCATTTAAACTATGCTAATGTGTTCAGGTAGCATCTCTAGATGTGCATGAAGGTTTCAGAATTTTGATTTGGCCCCAGGTGGTTCCAGTGGAACCACTTTTATCGTTAGAAAATCAGTTTTCATCGAAAGGTACCTAGGGTATTTAATTCGAAATGTTAAAACTATGCTAAGGTGTTCAGGTAACATCTCTAGATGTGCATAAAGGTTTCGGAATTTTGAATTGGCCCCAAGTGGTTCTGGTGGAACCACTTTTATCGATGGAAAATCAGTTTTTATCGAAAGGCTCCTAGGGTATTTAATTCGAAACGTTTAAACTATGCTAATGTGTGCACTGCAGGTAACATTTCTAGATGTGCCTGAAGGTTTCAGAATTTTGATTTGGCCCCAGGTGGTTCCAGTGGAACTATTTTTATCGTTAGAAAATCAGTATTCATCGAAAGGCTCCTAGGGTATTTAATTTGAAATGTTCAGATTGTGCTAATGTATTCAGGTAACATCTCTAGATGTGCATGAAGGTTTTGGAATTTTGATTTGGTCCCAGGTGATTCCAGTGGAACTACTTTTATCGTTAGAAAATCAGTTTTCATCAAAAGGCCCCTAGGGTACATGTATTTAATTTGAAACGTTTGAACATCTATCATTAGAAAATCAGTTTTCTTCGAAAGGCTCCTATGGTATTTAATTCGAAAAGTTTAAACTATGCTAATGTGTTCAGGTAACATCTCCAGATGTGCATAAAGGTTTCAGAATTTTGATTTGGCCCCCAAGTGGTTCTAATGGAACTACTTTTATCATTAGAAAATCAGTTTTCTTCAAAAGGCCCCTAGGGTACATGTATTTAATTCGAAACGTTTGAACTATGCTAAGGTGTTCAGGTAACATCTCTACATATAGATGTACATGAAGGTTTCGGAATTTTGATTTGGCCCCAAGTGGAAAATTAGTTTTCATCTAAAGGCTCTGAGGGTATTTAATTCGAAACATTTAAATTATGCTAAGGTGTTCAGGTAACATCTCTAGACGTACATGAAGGTTTCGGAATTTTGATTTGGCCCCAGGTGGTTCCAGTGGAACCACGTTTATCATTTGAAAATCAGTTTTCATCGAAAGGCTCCTAGCGTATTTAATTCAAAACGTGTAAACTATGCTAAGGTGTTCAAGTAACATCTCTAGATGTACATGAAGGTTTCAGAATTTTGATATGGCCCCAAGTGGTTCTGGTGGAACCACTTTTATCGTTGGAAAATTAGTTTTCATCGAAAGGCTCACATTTAAACTATTCTATTTTTTCTAATGTGTTTCAGCGGAAATGCGGGGATACACCATTGTGTGCTTTGCACACAAATAACTCTATCTAGTTTTATTAAATTTTATCTAATGAGAAAATGCTTGTATTTTTGCGGGAACGGCAAATGGGTCTCCTTAACAAGCATTTGCGAGAACATCTTGGGAATGAAACGGCCATTCTAGCAATTTGCGAAACCCTGGGAGAGTGCCAACATTGCTCGATGGTTCTCTCTAAGTACTACAGCTTCTCCATCTGTAAAACTGTCGCCGACATGCTATGACCTTGGCTGTTAAAATGTTGATAAACCTTAATAAATAAATAAACAAGGCAGGCAAGATGAGTAACCTTTCAAGCATTTGGGCTGCCTGCATTAAAGAGCAAAGAAGGACAAAGCATCAGGGATTGATTACATTCTCAATGAGTATTTCAAAGGACAAGGGGATCCACTACATGAGGATGTCAAACCACTTTATCATGACCACTGTGAATGCAGTGGCTGAGTGTTTAAGGCATTGGACTTCAAACCAAAGGGTCCATGGTTTGATCCCAAGCCAGTGGTAACTGTGTTGGGTTCTTGAGCAAGGCACTTAATACTGATTGTCCCTGTGGGGGCACGGTGGTGCTGTGTATTAAAGTGTTCTGCATGTTGATGGTGCCTGCCTGTTGAAAGTGTCGTTAAATCCCGATAAAAAAAATAAATACATAAATAATGTCGATGGTGCACTTGTCTTCAACTAATGCTAACCCTGCATGTGCATAGTTGGTACATTAGGGAGTCTTAACAGTGGTTCTCTATGGCTACTCCAGCTTCCTCCACCCATAAAACTCTGACACGAGGTGACCCTGGCTTTTGAATGTGTTGTTAATCTCCAAAATTTTAAAAATAACATATTGTGTAAACAAGACAGACTCAATAAGAACAAATGAAAATAGCTTATAAGATTCAGAGTTATGGCCAGACATTTATGCATTCCCAAGGTAGCGGGCTAAAGATCTTATAAGATGATAAAAAGTGGGCTAAATGTAACATTAGGAAAATTTAGTGGTGGTTAACAGAACAGTTTTTGTGGTGGTCGAAAATGAAAAGGTACTGACACACACAACCTCCATTCACTATTTCTCACATTTATTTTCTAACTGGCTCCCTGTAGGAAGTGATGCACTGCTTGTTTACTGTGGTAAACAAGGTCTGTTTTACTGGTAAAATATGACCCAGTGACCAATGCCTGGGATGGAAGTCCTCCAAAATGGGCAACATGGGTATAAAGAATGGACTGCACTTGACTTTATCTCCCATGTTGCGGTCACAGAAACAGATGACTTTAAACATCATCAGATATATAAATTCAGATGGGTGAAATACTACAGTGCTGTGGGGAGAAAAGAGCAAGGTAGTTTCAGTTTGATCATGATCCAGTCAAGATTTGGTCAAAATTCTCTATACTTTTTGTGATCTTCAGATTGTACATGTTCAAATCTTGAATATAATGAGCTGATTGTTTTTCTGTTACAGAACTCTCTCCAAAGAACTATCTTTTGGCAGACATAAATTTATTAAATGGAGAAGAAATGGTCACTTGAAGAACGTAAATAAATTATTCTTTATGTACACAGCTGCTGGAGAGTTGGTTTTTTTCACATTGTTATCTAGCATCTACACAGTATTATCTGCAGCAACCATCTGATGGCAGAATCATTGTTTTCGTTTTCAAGGACTGTGTCTTGTCTTTCAAGTTTTTATAAACTGTGTTCTTCATCATACCAGCGATCTATTGTCTTGTCACCTCTTGTAGAAAGTTTGGATCTACAGACAAGTTTCATTAGTTCAGGCCATAGTGAAATTTGCTCAAACTGTATGAAAAAAAGAAATTTCGTCCAAATACCAAAAGTTGCACAGTCTAGTTTATTTTCAATTCTCACGTTTTCATGTGGTGCTCATCGGCTTGCTGATAAAACTGACACTGAACACTTTGTCACCGACAATCTGGCCAGATGGGAATCCCTTGTGGAAGAGGCAAAATTAACATCTGATGAAAAGAAGATACATGGAAGGCACCTTGATGCAATCTGGGTAAGGGCTAAATAAGTTGTTAAAAATCTGTTTCTTCAGGTCCTCCCGCATGGTCCTTTTGGCTGCTGCATGCTCTCTTTTTTATAACCGATGCAAACTAAAAAATATAAAAATTAAATGGTTTATGTCTGATATTTTACCCATGTTAATAAAACTGATAAATTTGTCCCTTGAGTGCAAGAAGGCTTTGCAATGCTTTAGCAAAATACACCTCCACCCATGCTATTCTGTAGATTATGAGGCCTGAAACATAAAACTAACCAAGAAGATGACCTTTTGATCTCAAAGAAATAATTACTAAAATAAAAAAATAATATAAAAAAACGGGCACCCACATGCAATTTTACGAAAAATGTCCTGAAAAACAGATCTACTTATAATATTATAACATGTGTATGAGCAATAAAGCAATTGACATAATCACATAGTGCCAAATAAGATTTCAGTGTAATCCTTTACTCTTTACTTAATACGACAATAAACAATATTCTTGAATAACAATACATAGCTTATGACTTCTCATTGGAATGAGCTCATTCCAATGAAGGGTCATGAGTTTTAAAAGCAAAAATTGAAAAAAAAAAAAATTTGAATTAGCATTTTTCAGGGTTGCCTAAATTTGCTTCAGCTGAAAAAAAGGTCAGCCAGACTATATTTGCGGAAACAATTTTCTTTTTGCTGAACGCATTTTTGTTGATCATATTATTTTGTTCTGTAAATGATGTCGATTCTGATGATGAAACAATGCAAGCTGTCTGTGAGTGCAAGTTTGTTGTCAAAGTGGATGATGGGCCTTTGTGGAAACCATAGAGAACGACATTTTCTCTTGACGTTCACAACAATCTTCTCAAAGATCTCTGTTTCTTGGTAATAGGTATCGGGCTGGCAAGATATGTACATCTGGAAGAAGGTTTTTACTTGAACTGTTACAAATGTTGGAAGGATAGTAAGCTCTTGAAATTTGAAAACCTTATTTTACTGTTGACAAGGAAGTGTAATCACATGCTTCTGTCATGGGGAGAATTTAAGGAGATTGATCAGTCCTAATTGTTTTGGTCATGCTGAGCCAGATGTGACTATAGGCACTCATCACTGGACAATTTGTGCAATAAAAAAGTAGCAAAAATACCCTCACTCTGTATAAATAAACACAAGGTATCACATTTTCAAAAACTGAATTCCAGGGATAGCTCCTCTCAACTTTGAAAAAGGTTTTTGCAATTTGATCAAAGCCTGACAGATATGAAGTTTTCACTTATCTTCTGTTTAAGATAACAATATAATGGCAACAAAATATTTTTTCTCAAAATGAAAATCAGTTATGCAAGGCAATTTTTGCTTAACCAATGCTTGAATGAGACAAACATTCATGCAATTTTTGATTGTTTTGAATAATGTTGGAGAGACATGATGGGCCAGTAGATTTTTAGCTCACCTGACTGCAAGTCTGTGTGAGCTATTGCCATCACTTGGCGGCCCGCGGTTGTTGTCTGTTAACTTTTGGAAACTTGTCTTCTTCTTCACACAACTATTAAGCCAAATTCAAACATATATTGCCCAGACCATCCATGGAGTATACCCTTTCTATTTTGTTCAAATGAAGCAGCTGCCATCTTTGGGCTCTGGTTAATGCCCCAAAAGCCTAAAAATCTTTAAAAATCTTCTTCTGAACCACCTGAGAGAATGCCTTGATATTTGGTATAGATCATCTCTTGGTGTTGAAGATTAAAGTTTGTTCAAGGGAAGTAGGCAGGTTAATATTTAGGCTCTGTGGGGGAGCATATCCATTTTGATTTTGCGCTCCAGGGTGGGAATGCGTGGGGGGCGGGGTCAGAAACAAGTGTGTTCAAATTAAACCCCTCTGTTAATTTTTGGGCTCAATACAGGAGCCTGAATAATTAACTTTGGGCAATATGGGGAATAAGCTTTAAAAATCTTCTTCAGATCCAAAAGTGCAATTCAATTGATATTTGGTATCCAACATCTTAGGGGAGGGTCAGATTCAAGTTTGTTCAAATTGTGACCCTTGGTTAATATTTGGGCTCCCTATGGGAGCCCAAATATTAACTTAGTGCCATTTGGGGAATAATCTTTAAAAATCTGCTTCTTCAGATCCACCAGTCACATTCTTTTGATATTTGGTATACAACATCTCTAGGGGGTGGGGTGGGGTGGGGGGGGCAGATTCAAGTTTGTTCAAATCGGATCTCTGAGTTGATATTTGGGCTCTTTATTGGAGCTCAAAGTTGAAGTTACTGCAACATGAGAAAATTTCTTTTAAAATCTTCTTCAGATCCACCAGTCAGAATTCTTTCATTTTTGGCATAAACATCTCCGGGGGGGGGGGGGGGGGGGGGGGGGGGGGGGGGGGGGGGGGGGGGTCAGATTCAAGTTTGTTCAAAAGCCCCTGGATCAATATTTGTGCTCCCTGTGGGAGTCTGAATTTTAACATAGTGCAATATGGGGATTGATATTTGGTATACAACATCTCTAGGGGGTGGGGTGGGGGGGGGGGGCAGATTCAAGTTTGTTCAAATCGGATCTCTGGGTTGATATTTGGGCTCTTTATTGGAGCTCAAAGTTGAATTTACTGCAACATGAGAAAATTTCTTTTAAAATCTTCTTCTTCAGATCCACCAGTCAGAATTCTTTCATTTTTGGCATAAACATCTCCAGGGGGGTCAGATTCAAGTTTGTTCAAAAGCCCCTGGATCAATATTTGTGCTCCCTGTGGGAGTCTGAATTTTAACATAGTGCAATATGGGGAATAATTTTTAAAAATCTTCTTCTTCAGATCCACCAGTCAGATTCTTTTGATATTTGGTATACAACATCTCTAGGGAGGTCAGATTCACGTTTGTTCAAATTGGATCCCCCAGTTGATATTTGGGCTCTTTATTGGAGCCCAAAGTTGAACTTAGTGCAATATCAGAAAATGTCTTTAAAAATCTTCCGCTTCAGATCCACCAGTCAGATTCTTTTGATATTTGGTACAAAACATCTCTATGGGAGGGGGGGTTTAGATTCAAGTTTGTTCAAATCAAGTCCCTGGGTTAATATTTGTGTTCCCTATGGGAGCACAAATTGTAACATAGTACCATATGAAGGAATTTCTTTAAAAATCTTCTTTTTCACATCCACCAGTCAGAATATTTCATATTTGGTATACAACATCTCTAGGAGGGTACAATTCAAATTTGTTCAAATCAGGCCCTTAGGTTAATATTTGTTGGGGTCCGTAGTTTAGCTCAGTGCAATGTGAGAAAATTTCTTGAATAATCTTCTTCTTCAGATTCACTAGGTAGAATCTCTTTTTAAATTGGGTGTGTGACATCTCTAGGGGAGTCAGATTTGAGTTTGTTCAGATCGGTTAATATTTGGGCTCCATTTGCTGGTCACTTACTGATACACTCATCTCTTTTGACAACTTGAGCCAGATTAGTGTTTTAGGCTCATTTGAGCCTCTGGTTTATGTTAGGTATTTACCCCTCAACATTTTTGCACAGCATATTTATATTTAATGTTTCAAAAATTTTTGTAAATTGGTTTATGAAAATTTGAAAGTGTAAGTAACCAGTTGCATAGAGACCTTATGATATCTGACAAACTGGTTTTAACACAAATGCTAAGTATAAGAGAAGATAGTTAAAACTAAATGTTTGGCAATATTTTTTTTTATTAATTTTTGTAGTGCCGAATATTGTGACTCCCCCATATAATCAGATACAAAAAGAACATCATCAAATTTTCTAGCCTTATTAACCATTACTGTACTTAAGGCCCTGCGAATCGTAAATTTTGGATAAAATCAATTCAGACAGAGGATTTTGAATCAAATAAAATCTCAAATCGAATCTCACAGCTCTTTTGGCAGGGCCAGGAACAGGAAATTTGGACCCAGGGTTAATTCTGTGATGAGCCCCCTTTCCAAAGTGTCAGGATGCAGGTACCAAAAGTATCTGTCATGAGTGCCAGAAGGTATGAGTGATAATAGCGGGTCCCACCCCCACCCCAAAGAAAATCAGTTCTTAAATGGAGACTTATGGTGGCATTGGGTTAAAAAATCATGTTGTGTGGCCATCAAAATGATGTTTTTTAGCTTGCCTGACTTTCGGTCAATGGAGATATAGTGAATCATGGTGTTTGCGTCTTCTCCTCCAAAACCGCTGAACCAATTTAATTGAAATTTGAGATAATAGTTTGTTATGACATCGCATTTTGATTTTGTTCAAACAAAAAGTGTGCTTAAATCTTAAAAAATCTTCTTCTCATGAACCAGTGGTAGCAGAGACTTGATATTTAGTGTACAGCTTCCTTTTGAGGTGTAGACTCAGATTTGTTCAAGAGAAGTTCGAGGAGCTATATTTGCCTTCATTATGGGAGGGGCAAGAATTTTTTCCTCGCCCAAAATTTCAATTTTCCAAACCGAGAGGCTGATTTGAACCAAATTTGATATGAGGGCTTATTGTGTCATAAGTAATTAATTTATGCCAAAATAAATATTCCCATCACCCCCTGGGAACTGCAGGAGCTAAAAATAGAAAAAATTAAAAACTCCCATATCTCCAAAACTGCAAGGCACTGAGAATTCTTATTTGGTGTGAAGCTTCCTTAGGACCAACAGAATGGAATGGAATGGTCCAAAAAAAATTGCTGGCGTTTTTATTATGGGGTACTTCTTTGGCAAAATGGGGTATAAACGATTGACTGACCTCGACTTTATCTCCATGTTGTGGTCATGATTAGCCATCGTGCAGAAGTATGTGACCTTAAACACCAGTAAATAAATAAATAAAATTAAATAATGAAGGGTGCTGGAAGCAGATGGGGGGGAGGGGGGGGGGGGGGCTGCCCCCATCACCCTGAGGCATTTTTGCCAGAAGTGCAGTAGTATAAAATGTTTTACTTTCCGATAACTTTAACTAAGAAACTCTTGTGAACAAGATTTAGTACATACAATTTTGATATTCAACAAACAAAGAAGCTATACATTTGACAGGGTGACTTCTAAAGCTTTATATACATATAATGTCAATACTACTGAGGATCAAATTACTATTTAGGATACATGCATGTTGAAAATCCATGGCCCAGTCTTAACTCATACCCAGAGTCTAGTGCCCTTTTTGATACCCTTTCTCCCCTGACCCTCAGACTGAGATGTTTCCTGCAGCCTTGCATGAAATTGAATAAAGTACAGCACCTGTGGACTCGTAATCCAAGCATGAGCAGCAATGTCCATGCATGTGTTTTACAGGTAATACAAATCATCATCAGCAAAATTTTAATTAATAAACCACCATTAATGAAATTTTTGATGCTTATTCCTTTTGGGGGGCTAATAAAATAGCTGGTGTCCATCTGTCAATCTGTCTGCCCATCCATCCATCTGCCCATCCGTCCCACTTTGGTTTCCCAATGATAATGTGTGTCCGAGTGGCCTTTTATTAGTGTTTGGAATCTTCTATTATTGAGTCCATGGAAATATTGCCTACTGGTGGAAAGTGACTAGTCTAGCGGCCATACTGTAGATTAATCAAAACAACACAACAGTTACAGAAATAAACATTTGCTTGTATTCTCAGGTCATTTGTGACGACCTCACCTTATTCATTGAGAGGAAGTTCATCACATTGCACTGGGAAAACTCATTATATTTTCTGATTATATGTTCAGCAGACCAATCATACACTGCATTGAGTTGGGGGCATTGGGCAGTGCATGCTAAGTGAATAAGAAATGGGAAACCCTTGAGTCAAGACTGCTACATGTACTTAACCACAATTACATTTCCAAGAACTGTTCCAAATTTTTAAATATAATCTCAACTGACTAATATTCCAACTACATCAGCAAGATATGCCCATGTGACCTGTGTATTGGTGTTTATTTTTTTGGGGCCTCCAAAGTATTTTAACCCTTTACCTATCAAATCGGCCGCATCCTGCGTAATTTACAAAATAAGCAGTTGAGAAAACAGTATTTTTATGCCCCCCGACTTAAGTCGGGTGGCATATAGTGATTGAAGTGTGTGTGTGTCTGTGTGTGTGTGTCCGAGCCAATAACTCGAAAAACTGTTAGGGCCACAGTCATCAAACTTCATACAATTATAAAGGACCATGGGAGGATGTGTCACACACCATAGCCGGGTTCGTACCTTCAAAGTCAAGGTCACATTTCAAGGTCACACTAAAAATCGGTCAATGTTCGTGTCTCAGCCATAACTCAGAAACGAATCATGGTTCAATTGTTAAACTTTTTACAAATGTTGGACAGTCAGAAGGTGTGTCGCGTATAATAGTTTCCGCCGCATCTGCAAGGTGAAGATCACAATTGACCTTCATATGTTCAGGGTCACAAATCGTGTCTCAAGCATAACTCGAAAACTGTTAAGGCCACAGTCATCAAACTTCACACAATTATAAAGGACCATAGGAGGATGTGTCACACACCATAGCCGGGTTCGTACCTTCAATGTCAAGGTCACATTTCAAGGTCACACTAAAAATCGGTCAGTATTCGTGTCTCAGCCATAACTCAGAAACGAATCATAGTACAATTGTTAAACTTTTTACGAATGTTGGACAGTTAGAAGGTGTTTTGCGTATAATAGTTTCTGCCGCATCTGCAAGGTGAAGGTCACAATTGACCATCATATGTTCAGGGTCACAAATCGTGTCTCAAGCATAACTCCAAAACTATTAGGGCTACAGTCATCTAACTTCGCTCATTTATAAAGGACAACGGGTGGATGTGTCCCACACCACTTCCAGGTCCATAAGGTCAAGGTGAATTATTTTCTTTGGGGGGGTGGGGGGGGCATGTGTTACCTAAGTAACATTTTTCTTTTTTAAAAAGTTTCAAGAAAACCATAACATGTTATGCCTCATTGGAATGAGCATGCTCAGCTTGTTCCAATGAGTGGGGGGTCACACGATATGGTTTTGCTGAACTTTTTTATGAAAATAATAAATTTTAATACTGTGTGGTGAGTAAAGGGTTAAACACATATTAAAATCCCCAAATGTTTTAATGTCTCTGTGCCTCTTATCTGGATCCATGCACATAATGATATCAACTGAGACTGGCAAATCTGAAAGAATAATTCAGGTCATTTCAAAGTTTCAAAAAGACCCAGGCAAGCCCCGTTACTTGTGCCAGAATATTTTTTGGTGTGGTTATACAAAATAGATATTTCCTGTCATATGTCATATGGAAATTATGGTTGGTACAGCAAGTACGTGCACTTTGTTATCTTTAAAATTTTTATCACTACTTTTAAAGGTAAATTTATGTTTGGGGAAGACCATGTGCCTCCATTTCATGAAATATGCTAAACATCTAAAGGAGAAGTAAATATAATAAACATTGCTATGAAGAAATGAAACTATGCATTAAGGACCAATAGGTGTAAGTATTTTAAAAACTTCACCTCAATAAAAAGTTTAGGATGGATCCCCAAAAAGAGGGTTGTCTGGCAACAGGAAACATGTCAATTTAGGAGGAGCTTGGGCTAAAATACATATCTGAGCTTTTAGAAATGTGCTGAAAGCCTCTACTGAGGTATTAACCCTTATAATTGCAACCAGACCAAACTCCTTAATCAAATCACCTATTGTATACCCTGTATATTTTTAGCTCAACTTTGGCGAAGCCAAATTTGAGCTTTTGTCATGGCCCGTCGTCCGTCTGTCCGTACGTCAACAATTGGATACGGCTCGGGCTAGAGGCCGTATTTATGAACCGATCTTTACAAAACTTCTTGGGTACCTTTGTTATGACCGTGGGACGAGAACGAGTGTTTTTGGGTGCGGTCCGAAATTCAAGATGGCTGTCAGCCGCCATTTTGTACCGACGATGCAGAAATCTGTTTTTTGTACAGAACTTCCATATGAAAGCTCTGATTTGAATAATTTTTTGTATGAATGTTTAGTACCATGGGATACATCACATATAATACGGGTTTTTTTCTCGTGCGTAAATTGTGCAAATTAGACTAATTTTGATGTTTTTTGGGGTTACTTTCAGCACTTTAAGTGCAAATGCTAATACGGCTCGGGCTAGAGGCCGTATTTATGAACCGATCTTTACGAAACTTCTTGGGTACCTTTGGTATCACCGTGGGACGAGAACGAGTGTTTTTGGGTCCGGTCCGAAATTCAAGATGGCCGATGGCAGCCATTTTGTACAAAATTAGGTGCAATCAGATTTTTGCACAGAACTTCCATATGAAAGCGCTGATTTGAATAATTTTTTGTGTGAATGTTTAGTACCATGGGATACATCACATATAATACAGTTTTTTTTCTCGTGCAGAAATTATGCAAATTAGATGAACTTTGATTTTTTCAGTGCGACTTACACACAGTAAGTACACATGTCAGTACGGCTCAGACTAGAGTCTGTATTTATGAACTGATCTTCACGAAATGTCTTGGGTACCTTTGTTATCACCTTGGGACGAGAACGAGTGTTTCTGGGTGCGGTCTAAAATTCAAGATGGCTGCCAGTGGCCATTTTGTACCGAAATTTGGTCTAATCAGTTTTTTGTACACAACTTCTATACAGCTCAGACTAGAGGCCATATTTATGAACCAATCTTTACGAAACTTCTTGGGTACCTTTGTTATCACCGTGGGATGAGAGCGAGTGTTTTTGGGTGTGGTCCAAAATTCAAGATGGCCACCAGCAGCCATTTTGTACCAAAATTAGTGCAATCAGTCTTTTGTACAGAACTTCTGTATGAAAGTTCTGATTTGAATAAATTTTTGTATGAATGTTTAGTAACATGGAATACATCACATATTCTAAGGGGTTTTTTTTCGTGCAGAAATTATGCAAATTAGATGAAGTGATTTATTCAGTGCTACTTACACAATGTAAGCACTCATGTCAATACGGCTCAGGGTAGAGGCTGTATTTATGAACCGATCTTCACAAAACTTCTTGGGTACCTTTGTTATCACCTTGGGATGAGAATGAGTGTTTCTGGGTCCAAAATTCAAGATGGCTGCCAGTGGCCATTTTGTACCGAAATTAGGTCCTATCAGTTTTTTGTCACAAGTTCTATACAGCTCATATTTATGAACTGATCTTCACAAAACTTCTTGGGTACTTTTGTCTTCACCTTGGGACAGGAACGAGTGTGTTTTGGGGTGCCTTTGTTATCACTGTGCTATGAGAACAAATATTTTGGGGTTCAGTCAGACCTACTCTGGACTCGAAGATTTTTTTCTAGTTTAGCATCTGACTGTCACCCACCTTTACAATACTTTACCTATACATTTGTTACAGGCAACGGTCAGTATTTATGTACAGACCGTTACAATACTTTATATGTACCTTTGTTATCAGGTCATTACCTAGATGTTTATCATTACTGTGTCACATACTATACATGTACATGTCTTTGTCTTGACAAGTTGAGCTACAGTGTCATTGACACTTTCATTAATAATTGTAAATAACAACTCACCATTTTTGTAATTCAAATTTTGTTCACAAGCACCAAGACCAGGGCCCACAGTATTATCTGCAATAACACATGGACTTTCACTAGCAGAGGTAATAGATACCCATGTGTTATCACTAATAATGCCATACACAATGAATTCAGTTACAGCTTCAGCTAAGAGGCTACTGGAGGGCTGCATTGACCTTTCATTTTCCAAAATCCCCAGACTGTGCCGACACAAGTGTGAGACATCTCCTCTTCCATGCCCTAACTCTACTACATGCACCAGGTGATGCTCTGCTTAATGACACATAAGTAAAATCTGTAGCCCCCACCCCCTCCTCCCAAACTCAGAATCCTTGGTCTGCCACTGAAAAATACTGCATTCACATCTCCAGTTGATACATTATCTTATGAAATCTCTCATAATTGTGTTTCTCACAAAACAGGAAGGAAAAAAGTTCTACACAGATCCACGAAGTGGTTATCGGGTGATTACAAGATTGGTTCATTTACAGAGAGGAGATTGCTGTGGAAATGGATGTAGACATGTATGTGCATTTATTTCATTCTCTTGAATTCTTCCATGATTTGCATGTACATTTATTTTACTTTTGTAAACTGCACTCCATGAACGTTTTCATGAGAATCCACTACTGACAAGGATTCATCTGTTGGGGCATCTGTCCATTTCTCATTCCATCCATTTTTCTATCCATTGAAAACTCATTTATGGCATAACTTGGACAATAGTTATCAGATTTCAACAAATTATTGTTGCTACATCATATTAACAATGTTCTGGACAAGTACAAAAATTAAGAGCTTTATTGCCTTTTATTTGTTGAATTTTGCTTGACACTAAATTCATTTATTTTGGGTACACCTTTTTACTCTAATTTGGGCATATTGAAACCAGAAATAACAGCCTTATCCTGCAATTTGCTCATCTGACTGAAATAAAAAAAAATGCTGAGTCGGCATATTTGCACTAAAAGTTTCTCCAGAACCACTTATCAGAATGTTTTGATATTTGGTATACAGCATCCTAATGGGGTCAGATAGAAGTTTGTTAAAATGAAGTCCTTTGGTTCATATTTGGGCTCAATATAAGAGCCCAAATTTTTAACTTAGGGCAATATGGGGAATAATCTTTAAAAATCTTCTTTAGAACAACCAGTCAAGAATCTTTTAATGTTTGGAATATATCATTGTTATGAGGGTCAGATTCAAGATTGTTCGAATCCAATCCCTTGAATAATATTTGGGCTTCTTATGGAAGCCTGAATTTTAACATGGTGCAATATGGGCGATGATCTTTAAAATCTTCTTCTTCAGATCCACCAGTCAGAATGCTTTCATATTTGGTATACAACATTTTGGGAGGAGGGGGGTGGGGGAGGGGGGGGGGGGGGCCTCAGATTCAAATTTGTTCAAATTGGGTCCCTGGATTAGTATTTGGGCTCTCTGTTGAAGCCCAGAGTTTAAAACTTGGTGTAATGTGAGGAAATTTCTTTAAAAATCTCTTCTTCACATCCACCAGTCAGATTCCTTTCACATTTGGTATAGAACATTTCTAGGAGGTTCAAATTCACATTTGTTCAAATCTTAAGTTCCTGGGTTAATATTTGGATTCCCTTTGCAGGCCAGAATTTTAACTTGGTGCAATATGAGGGAGTTTCATTAAAAATCTTCTTCAGATCCACCAGTCAGAATGCTTTCATATGTTGTATACAGCATCTCATCTCTGTAGGGTGTGGGGGAGGGGGGGGGGGGGGCAGATTCAATTTTGTTCAAATCTGGTCCCTGGGTTATTACTTGGGCTCCCTGTGGTAGGCCAATTTTTAACTTAATGAAATATGAGGAAATTTCTCTAAAAATCTTCCTTCAAATCCACCTTTCAGAATGCTTTTATATTTGGTATACAACATTTCTAGGGGGGAGGGAGAGGGGTCAGATTCAGGTTTGTTCAAATCAAGTGCCTGGGTTAATATTTGGGCTTCTTATTAAATTTTAACTTGGTGCAATTTTAGGAAATTTCTTTAAAAATCTTCTTCTTCAGATCCTCCAGTCAGAATGCTTTCATATTTGGTATACAACATATCTTGGGCGGTCAGATTCAGGATTGTTCAAATTGAGTACCTGGGTTAATATTTGGGCTCTCTAAGGGAACCCAAATTTTAACTTAGTGCAATATGAGGAATAATCTTTAAAAATCTTTGTCTTCAGATCCCCCAGTCAGAATCTATCGGTATATAGCATTCTCAGGGAGGTCAGATCTAAGTTTGTTCAAATCAAGTCCCTTTGTTAATATTTGGGTTCCCTATTGGAACCCCAATTTTAACTTAGTCCAATATGAGGAATAATCTTTAAAAATCTGCGTCTTGAGATACAATCAGAATCTTTCGATATTTGGTAAAAACAAAGTTTGTGAAGCAATATTTGCCTTTGTAATGGGAGGGGCGAGATTTTTGGCCTACTTTGAGGGTTCAGATTCAATTTCTTCAAATAAAGTGCCTGAGTTGATATTTGTGTTCCCTGTGGGGGGTGGGGGAGGGGGGGGGGGCAAACTTTATCATAGTGCAAATATTGGTAATATTCTCAAAATCTTTTTCTCCAGAATCACCAGTCAGAATCTTTTGATATTTGGTATACAACATCCTTCAAGTTTGTTCAAGTCAAGTCCCTAGGTTGATATTTGGACACCCAACTTTTCCATTACTGTAAATCTGGGCATTATTTCTGTGGTAGCATCTCAATACTAGAAAAAAATCATCTGGCATGGACAGCAGAGTTATAAATAATTAAATAACTTCATTCCTCTGTTATGTTAACTAACCGTAGATGGTAATTAAATCCTTCTTTAAACACCTTTGGTTAGGTGAGCACCTCAGGCCCGATTGGGGCCTCTCGTTTTTTATTACCATGCCTTTCTTCTTTGTGATTATACATGCAGCCATATTATGAGGGAAGTTATTCTCAAATGTAGAAGTGGCACAGAGAATTTACATATTATTCTTAATGACTTCACACCTTCTCTAATTTGGGCACACCTGTAAAGGATGTGAAATTGGGGTAATTTAAAGGCATGCTTAATTGTTTATGCAGTGACTAGAACACTACTCATCAGATTTCTATAAATTTTAACATGTTTCTTTACATTGATCTCTGTGGGAGCACAATGGCACTGTGTACTAAGGCATACTACACGTCGATGGTGCATTTGTCTTCAAATAATGCTAAGCCTGCTTGTGCAGACTTTGTACATTGAAGAGTCTGACAGTTGCTAGTGGCCACCCGGTGATCCTCTCAGGGTACTTTGGCTTCTGCACCCGTAAAACTGTCTGACACGAGGTGACCCTAGCTAAGTGGTGGTAAAAGCCAATAAATATATGTTATATTGATCTCGTCTCATCCATGTTAAAAAAATACAATGGTTTCTCAAAAATCCAGAATGAGTATTCCATTTTACTTGAATTTTTAAGGTTTATATGGTGACTTTAAAAGTCAATATCAGTCTTCAATAAAGTTTGTTATGCTGCTTCATGTGAACATTGTCTTGGCAAGTCAAAAACCACATTGACTTATTAACCCTTTCAGACTTTTATCCTGACGTTCAAACGTCTCTGGGAATTCAGTTTCTTCATCGTTTTTAAAAATGCGATGTCAAACATCGGAAAGTTCAAATAACAAGATATTTTTCACATAAGTGATTAACTGGTTGAGGGCTAGATTATTTTTGGTGGTCTGAATTTGTTATTCAAAGCTTGTTTTATTACAAATTATTGGAGAGCGCCCACAGGCACTCTCCAATAATTTATAATAAAACACAGTTATATGAACAAAATATTATTTGTGTTGGACTGAATATGAAATATAAGCAAGGAAACTGTTGGCTGTTGCTCTGGTATCCTCATTTTTTGAAAGCCCTGATAGTGGCTTCTAGCACTCAACCAGTTAAGAAGTCTTGACAGAAGGATTATATTAGTATGTTAAGCTGCGATAACATTTGGCTCAACGGTTGTCACTGAGCACTATTCGGGAGAAAATAGGAATTGAAGTTAAAACTTTAAAAAATCGAAAAATAATAACAAAACAAATGACCAAAAGTATTAATGCACTGTTTGATTTCGTACGTCATAAGATATACAAAAGTATCAAAGGGTTAAAAATGGAGAGTTTTTGCCATTTGTTTATTCAGTTTTAGGCCACACATTAAACCAATTGGAAATTTGCAGACTGTAACTTGTGCCAATCTTTCATAAAATATTAGCCTCTGATCATCAGACTTGAGTATTTTAGGTGAGATTTGCATAAATTACATTCTCTCAGGACTGAGTATTTCATGCAAGACTTGTATACGTTAAATTCTGGGTTTTTCCTCATTGTCTAAATCCACCAATACAAAATATTTTTATCTACGAGTGGATCCTGAGTACATCATTATTGTTCAACATGCTATCATATGCATATTCATTGTTCCAAATTAATGGGAAATTAATCGGTAATGGGTTGATTACAACAAAACAGTTAATCAGTAACATGATTCCCTAATTTGCTGTTATCAACACTAAAGGAAGGTAATACCTGAGATAGCTAATTTACTGTCCAAGTAATGTTCAAAAATGTGTAGCCAGAGTTGTATCTGGAAAGTGAGGGTTTTCCCATATCAGTAAAACTACAGCTATGCTTCATTTGCTCTCAATTCAGCAGAGGATAATTTTCAAGCTTCTTCTATGGACATGACAACCACTACTTATTCCCAGTTCCTTATTCAACATTCTTTATCAACTGATTTTATTGGTTGATAATGAATGTCAAATAAGAAACCGGGAATAACTGACGATTGTCAGATCTCCTCTTCTCACCTACAAGTCTCTGAATGACTTAGTGCCTACCTATCTATGCAGTCTGATTTCACACTATGAACCAGTCAAAACCATAAGTTTATCTTCGTCAAATAATTTGATTCACAGCCATGGTGACCCAGATAATGCAGGTGATAGAGATTTCATTGTTGCTGCCCCTTACCTATGAAATCAGTTGCCCAAGCATCTCAAAATACTGCAGTCTGAATATTTTTAAAACTTCATTAAAGGCGTATCTCTTCAAAGCTGTCTGTAGACTGTCAACCGTCTACGGATGAAAAACATTGAAAATACTGTATTTCTACTTATGAATCGATTTAAATGGCAATATCACTTTCTTTTCATATAATTAGCTCAACTTGACAAAGTCAAGCTGAGCTATTGCCATCACTTCTCGTCCGTCGGTGTACGTACGTACGTTAGTATGTTAGTACATTAGTACGTTAGTACGTACGTCCACAGTTTCCTTTGGCACACCTCACAGATCGCATTTATGATCAGATTATTTTGAAACTTGGTATGCTTGTTTGGGGTGACCTCTAGATGGGAGCTATCGATTTTCTTCAATTTCCGTCAAAAAATGTTGCTGCGGCCAACGTTCTTAGAACTTAGTTTAGTCAAACCACAATATTTCCCGTTGGCACACCCTACAGGGCACATTTATGATTTGATTGCTTTGAAACCTGGTATGCTTATTTAGGGTGACCTCTAGATTGGAGCTATCGATTTTCTTCAATTTCCGGCATATAATGTTGCCACAGCCAACGTTTGTAGAACTTAGTTTAGTCAGACCTCAATATTTCCCTTTGGCACACCCTACAGGGCACATTTATGATCAGATTGCTTTGAAACCTGGTATGCTTGTTTGGGGAGACCTCTAGATGAGAGCTATCGATTTTCGTCAATTTCTGTCAAAAAATGTTGCCGCGGCCAACGTTCTTAGAACTTAGTTTAGTCAGAAGACTCAATATTTCCCTTTGGCACACCCTACAGGGTACATTTATGATCGGATTGCTTTGAAACCTGGCATGCTTGTTTGTGGTGACCTCTAGATGGGAGCTATCGATTTTCTTCAATTTCCGTCAAAAAATGTTGCCGTGGCCAACGTTTTTAGAACTCAGTTTAATCAGACCACAATATTTCCCTTTGGCACACCCTACAGGGCACATTTATGATTTGATTGCTTTGAAACCTGGCATGCTTGTTTGGGGTGACCTCTAGATGGGAGCCATCGATTTTCTTCAATTTCCATCAAAAAATGTTGTCGCAGCCAACGTTCTTAGAACTTAGTTTAGTCAGACCACAATATTTCCCTTTGGCTCACCCTACAGGGCACATTTATGATTAGATTGCTTTGATTTAGGGTGACCTCTAGATGGGAGCTATCGATTTTCTTCCATTTCCGTCAAAAAATGTTGCCACGGCCAACGTTCTTAGAATTTAGTCTAGTCAGACCACAATATTTCCCTTTTGTACACCCTACAGGGCACATTTATGATCGGATTGCTTTGAAACCTGGCATGCTTGTTTGGGGAGGCCTCTAGAAGGGAGCTATCGATTTTCTTCGGTTTCTGTCAAAAAATGTTGCCACTGGCAAAAAAAATGACATTGGTATCAATGATCTTCAATTTTGCCATTTCATTTATAACTTACCAAGTTCAAGTTTGTCAAGTTGAGCTACAGTGTCATTGACACTTTCATTTTTTGTAAAGCCCATGAGTGCCTCAGTGGATATTCAGCTTTAAACGGAATAATTTTTATTATAATATTATTATTATTATTACTCAGTGTAAATTCTTCTGTATTTTCTCTTTTCAGTGTCCCTATGGTCATTGTAATGTTTCTATGCACAAGAGGAAGAAAAGATATAATTCAGCATTTTATGTTTAGCCTTTATCTCCCCATACAGACACAAACTGCCCTTTTTATATTGCTTTGAAAAAGTTGCTGTCCAAGTGTATTCTGCTTTGACAACTCTACGGGTAGGTTGGAGTTATCTTGACATTGTTTTTAAATCATTGTTGGCTGCCTTTATAGGCTGCCAACAATGATGTACAAACACTGTTTAGTCATCTGCAGTTGTGTATAAGTATATACAAACACTGTTAAAGTCGTCTGCAGTTGCGTATAAGTGTATATGGTAGTTATTGTCATAAAATTAATCTGAGGATTCAAGGGTTGATGGTGGTAAATTTTTCAGTAATTTAGATAAGTTGTTACTTGTGGGTTTTATGCAACAGAAAGTTTTCCTCTCAAGAGTCTATTCCATTCACACAGTTCCCCATAAACCTTGTCTGCAGATGAGAAAGTATGAATGGAATTGAGGTCAGGGCAATCACTCAGTGCACCAGCTTTGGAGGTGGTGCAGACAACTGATCTCTGTAAAGCTGGATTGCTGGAATGTCAGCGAAAAAACATCACCACTCAAACTGCCCCCCTCCCCCTCCCCCCAAGATGGCATCAAGTCATTAAACGAGGAAATGCCTCTCAATCCATTACTGTTAGGTCATCAAAGTTCTGTCAACGTATATGTTCCAATAAGACCCTACCCATAGCTCAAAAACCACATAACGAAATGAACAAAGCAACTTTTAACAATAACAAGTTTAGTTAATAACCTCTTGTGTATCTTGTGTACCCCACGGCATGACTAAACAAATCAGAGCCATATCCAGGGATAATTTGGGGACACCTGTCCATATATGCCGCAGGCACAGAAACTGAAATTAGGATTAGCATACTGAACACAATGTTTTTCAAAGACACAAAAGCTGAAATTAGCATAATGCTCCAGCCCCAGGTGCTTTCTGCATACCTGTTCTGTGGATTTTTTTTTTATGAGAGTGCAATTGCCCCAGGTGTATTTTTAGTTAGCTAAAGTATTCTAGTTCAGGATTCAAGGGATAAGCTTCATGTTGGTTTTAGTCTTGTATAATTTTTGCTGAATTTTGACCATTTTAGTGGACTGTGGGATGGAGATTATACACAAATCCAATGAGTTTGGGCGCCTGGAATTTGGGCATCCAAACCGGTATCAAAAACATCCTGGATATGGCCCTACAAATAATCAATAAATCACACACTGAAATCCCAAAATAATTCATTTACTGATACTCCAGCTGTAAACATAGAAAGAACTTTGCAAGCTTTCATCAAATCAGAGAGCGAGGATTTAGTCTTATTGGAACATATACTGATGTAATTTTCTCCTATCCCCTGCCTTTTGGTATACACATGTGCTGGGTTAGGTACCTCGGTGAGACAACCATCTTACCCATCCTACATGACATGATCATCTGCATTTGCATATTTATTAATGGCCGCATTAAAAAAACAAAATAGCATCGATCTTTGCTTCAGTTGACATAGATACCCATCCCACCCCATAACACTTGAGGATGTTTTTTCTCCCACCACACTCCACGACACTGTAATTAATAATGTCAAAAGCGACGTCACTGAAATGTTAGCTGTTTTAACCCACTTTAGTGTGCTAACCTATCACTATGGTGAGGTAACAGTGTATTTCGAAGTATACTCTATTGGTATATAATTTTTGACCTTTTTGATGCTCTTTTTGAATTTGCAATTTATTTTTTTTCTCTATGATCTATTGGTAAAAAAGTCATATTTCATCGCATGAACAGTATTTTAATTTCAATGACTTCATGTCGTGTGTGTTGGTATAAAAATCATCCATGAGTGGTATGGGGTTGGAATAGGAAGAGATGTTTGACCAAGACACCCGGCAACCCTCATGTCTAGGTTAAATATCTTTCCGAATGGGTGAGATTTTCCCATCCCATCGCACCAAACCCCACCCCACACCTCTCTAGGATAATAATATTCCTGAAAATACTCTCACCCACATTTCATACATTTGCTTTGCTTGTACAGTACAGTAGCTGTGGAGTGGTCGTAATCCATGTTTGGGCAGTAATGTCCATGCATGCATTTACCAGGTGATAAAAATCATCATCAGCAAAATTTTAAGTAATGAAGCACTGGGTTTTACCCGGTGCTTCATTAATTAAATTTTTGATGTTTATTCCCGTAAATAGTTTGGAATCTAATATTATTGTGTCTGTGGAAATAGTGCCCATTCCACGATGGTCGTACTGTATATTTCATGTTGTTTACATACGCTTTACCTGTATTTAGTCATATTAGTTTTGCAAAAAGTTTACTGCTTGTTCTGGAGCATGCATCATATTTTCTTATCAACCTACCTTACAATTGTTTACTACAGGCTTGCACTACAGTGGAAGAACCTAACTTGGATAAAATACTCTCTATTTTAATCTTTCCCAAGAGATTTGGGAAAGAAAAGTGGTGTAAAAACGCCACGAAAAAATAAACCCAAACTGGGTCGAGCGCCATTGGCGCACACCCAGTAAGGACGCTCTTCTCTTAGTACAATTCCATGACTTCCATTAACCAGTGCACAAGCAGTAATCAAAACCGTTCTTCTTTTATCCGTGCAACGTGGTTGACGTGTTGCGATCTTTGCTTTATGATACAGTTATAATTCAACTCATCGTTCATAGCTTTCCTGTGACTGGATTATGGAGCTGAAGATCGTATAATAACAGTACTGTGTTTTATATATTCTCGTTAATATTTTCAACCCCATTCTCATTGTATATTATTTATTATTCCGTTTTCGCGAATGTTTTTTCGGCATAGTGTCAACGCGGTTCGACAATGAAATTTTTCGGTTGATAAATTTAAATTGTTATTGGAGTTAGGTGTCAATGAGGGACTGTCTGGAAGGATTTTTTCACTCTGTTGAGGGCTGAATTTCTGTTTTTTCGGTCCCTGTCGGCCGTCTTGGTTCTGTCGTGTACCCACCGTTTTTTTTTCTGCCATCTTCTCTTGTAGTTGAGGGTGTTCTACTTTCTGTATCTGTTGAGTTCACCTTTTTCTTCTACTGCTCTCACCTCTGTTATTTACAGTTCGGTTCCTTTAGGGCAATTCCTTTTGCCCTCACCTTTGGTGCATTCTCGTGGCTGTTTCTCCTGCACCTACGGTGGGTGTGGAACGCTGTCGTTTCGGGGCCTCCCGATTTGACCATGTCTGGTGTGAGTTATACCCCCTCCGTGGGGATGTGCAGCTCCTCCCGCACCTGGGAGGGGGGGGGGGATGCTGTCATTTCGGGGCCTCCCGACTCGACCACGTCTGGTGAGAGTTATTCCCCTTCCATGGGGGATGTGCAGTTTTTAGTCCCCTACCGGCATCGCCGGAGGGGACTATAGGTTTGCACTCAGTCCATATATCAGTCTGTCAGTCATACTTTAGTTTTCCAGACTTTTTTTTGGAAATGCTTCAACCGAATGATTTCATTCTTGGTAACCTACTATAGAACGATGACTTACATATCAAGTTTGAGTTTCATGCTGTTTGCATTATTCTTGTGTGAGTTATGGCCCTTGGAAATATGGAAAGCACCAAAATATCAGTTTTCCGGACTTTTTTTGGAAACGCTTCAACGGAATGATTTCATTTTTGGTAACCTACTATAGAACGATGACTTACAGATCAAGTTTGAGTTTCATGCTGATTGCCTTATTCTTGTGTGAGTTATGGCCCTTGGAAATATGGAAAAGCGCCAAAATATTAGTTTTCCGGACTTTTCCTGGAAACGCTTCAACGGAATGATTTCATTTTTGGTAACCTACCATAGAACGATGACTTACAGATCACGTTTCATTTACACTCTGTCCATCCATCCATCCGTCAGTCTGACTCTCGGTCATACTTTAGTTTTCCGGACTTTTTTTGGAAATGCTTCAAGCGAATGATTTCATTCTTGGTAACCTTCTATATAACGATGACTTACAGATCAAGTTTGAGTTTCATGCTGATTGCATTATTCTTGTGTGAGTTATGGCCCTTGGAAATATGGAAAAGCAACAAAATATCAGTTTTCTGGACTTTTTTTTAGAAATGCTTCAACGGAATTCATGCTGATCACATCTAGATTATAACATTTGTATAATTATTAATGTCCCGGTAGGGGACATTGTATTGCTTCAGCGATACGTGCGCTCTTGTTTTTACCGTGGTGGATACTGCGGGAGCTGTTGGATTTCTGGTGAAGAGATGCCTGGTTCCGGTACTATGTGCCCTCTCCAGTCGACATCTGAGGCTGTCACTAGGGTTGTGACTCCTCCTTTGGAGGCCGAGCTAGGTGGCTCTCTCCCCTTTTCCGTCAGTTCCAACAGCTCACGTCGTATCTGCTGCTACTGCTGTTCCGTCTACAATGTCATCGGGTACCGTTTCTAGCCAGCCTTGGCTTATCCCTGCAGGGATGTCTGTAATGTGGTTGTGGGGTATCGGCCTCAGCCTTCCCCGACTTCAACATGGCGAAGTCGGAAGTGGCTGCCGACTGAACCCCCTGCTGTGTCCTCTCAGCCATTGAGCACAGCAGTTTTATACCTGTAGTGGTCTGCAGCGGTGTCTGGTAGTGTTGACGTGGGGGTATCAGCCTCAGCCTTCCCTGACTTCAACTCAGCGAAGTTGGAAGTGGCTGCCGGCCAGACCCTCTACTATGGTGTCTGCGCTGTCATGTACCACAGTTTTGTCACTGGCATTTTCCATCTACTCATTCTGGTCACACGGCCAGTTTTGCGGGACCAATGCCTTTTGTGGGACCAATGCCTTCTGTGCAGCCTGAACTTTCTGCCCGGCAGAGGTCCGCGGCAGCTCTCCGGAGTTGCCACTATGTTGATCCTCAGGGTGTGTCGTACCCCTATACACGTCTGCCCTCAGATGTTTCGGCTGCTGCCCGTAGCCCCGCTTCGGGTGTATTGGAGGATTGTGACCCTTCGCTGGTTAAGAGGGTCAGGTGTGATGCCACTTTGCTGGTTCGTCCCCATGTCGAACCGGCTGGTACGGGCAGTGAGCTTAGGGAGGCCCTCTCCTTAGTCACTCAGGTTCTGTCCAAGAGCCTTCCCGTTGCTTCCAGCGAGGCAGCGAGTGGTTTCCAGGTGTCCCCTTATGGCGGCGCCTCCCGGGATTGGAAACGGGCCGTGTTCTGATCCCCCTGGTGTGCCTACACCATGGGAGGCATCGGCTGGTTTGCCCACGATGAGCTTTGTGTCTTCCGACTCTGGGGAGGAGTCAGACATCCTTGATGTCGAGAGCCAGCAGTCTTGACTTTGTGTTTGGGTTCCTTCCAGATCTCAAACCATCAAACCAGCCGACAGTGTCAGACAGGCCGCGATTATGGGTCGTGCGCCAACAGCCTGTGGAGCAACCTGCTTATGGGCGTCTTCGACCGTGCCAGTCAATACAGGTAGTTGAAGCATTTTCAGCCTTGGACTCTAAGCTGAGTTCTAAGGCTATGAAGGCTACATTCTTCACCAGGGTTGACACCTTTTTGCCTCCGGTGCATTATCGTTTCTACGATTTTGCCAATCCGTTAGTCTGCCAAACTTTGACGGTTTTGAATCAGGACTCCAGTTCCCTCGGGTTTTCCAAGCCCAAGTCTGCCATCATTCCTATGATGACTCTGGAGTCCATGTTGGGTTTATCGAGAGGAATGCTGGGTATGCTTTCTCTCTCTGATCACGTCGTCTCTGCCTTAGCTGCCTGTACACAGGCCGATCTCTTCCTGGGGGCAGCGCACTGCTCTTCGATCTGCTTCTTTGGCAGGTCCGCTACTGTTCCATGGGTTCCGTGTCGACGGTCTGGGATGACGTTTCTACTTGTTACTCACGGGGTAAGGGTAAGCGCCGACAGGCTAGAGGGAAGTCTCAGGATTCTTCATTCAGTAGAGGAGGTGGTTTCTCCTCTCGCGGGTGTCTTCGGGGCTCGAACTGAAGGTCCTCACCTCGATTCGTCCAGGTTGGAGGAAGGATGGCAGAGTTCGCAGACCGTTGGGCCACCATCACATCCGATCCTTAGGTGTTAGATGTTGTTCGGTCCGGGCTGCGAATATCCTTCCGAGGACACCCCACTCTGTCCAGAGTGCCTCTTCCATCTACAATTCCTTCAGACGTTATACGTCGGGAGCTTTTGTCCACGGAGATAGACAATCTCCTGGCCAAGGGGGCGATCGAGGTCGTCAAGAACATTCAGTCAGTGGGGTTTTATTCCCACCTGTTCTTGGTGCCGAAGAAGGGCGGCCGACTCTGACCGGTTATCGATCTGAGTATCCTGAACCAGTCTATCATTGCTCCCAAGTCCAGCATGGAGACTTTCAGGTCGGTCCGCCGTTCCATTCACCAGGGAGATTTCGCTTCCAGCATCGACCTGCGAGACGCTTACTTTCCCGTTCTGATTCATCAGGTGTCGCGGAAGTATCTCAGGTTCACTTTTCTGGGGCGAGTTTACCAGTTGAAGGCCATGCCTTTCGGCCTCAACCTGGATCCCTGGGCCTTCACCTGACTGATGTTGCATGTGATAGCCTTCCATCACACAAAGTCCAGGGTGACTACTTCGGCATATCTAGACGATATCCTCCAGAGGCATTCCAGTGCTGCCTTACTGGAGTTGGATGTCGACACTCTGTTGAGCTTGCTCATGTCGCTAGGATTCAGAGTCAACGAGAAGTCAGATCTGGTCCCTTCTCAGTCGTTTTGTCATCTGGGGATGGCCTTCCGCACTCAGTTCAATACGGTGGTGGTTCCCCAGGCCAGGGCTGTGATTCTCTCAGCTTTTGCTCTGACTCTGTTCCCAGTCCACATCTGCGACAGCACGGGGTATTCTCCGGCCGCTCGGTCTCTGCGGTTCGGTGACGGATCTCATTCCTCTAGGTCGGCTGCATGTCAGACCTCTCCAACACTTTCTGCTCAGTCGAATGTCGATTCTCTGGATCTGGTACTTCAGTTACCAGAATCTCTTATCCTCACCTTCTCCACTGGATGAATGTTCAGTGGATCACGCAAGGTGTCCTGTTGGACTTACCCACGTCCGATCGCGTTCTGACGGCAGATGTCAGTGATCTCGGATGGGGTGCGACGTTGGATCCTCGAGGTCTTTCCCTTCACGGGATGTGGGACCAGGATCGGGCATCTCTACACATCAACCTGAAGGAGCTTCTTGCTCTTCTGAGTTTCAGGCAGTGGATCCCTCACCTGTCGAATCGTCAGGTCCTTCTGTTGTTCGACAATTCGACAGTGGTTGCTTACATTCAGAACCAGGGCAGCACGCACTCGGTTCCAATGTACGAATTGGCTTGGCATCTTCTACTGCTCGCTCAGGATGTCAATGCCGGGGTGGTTGTTCGTCACATTTCCAGTCGTCTGAACATCCTAGCCGACTCCCTGTTCCGGCGAGGCAGGTTCTTTTACACCCAGTGGATTCTCCACATGGCGGTGTTCCATCGATCTCTTTGCGACTCGTTGGAACCATCAGGTAGACACTTTCGTGTCCCCGTGTCCAGATGCTCTGGCTTTCGCCGTGGACGCTCTTGCCCTCCTTTGGGACGGTCTTGTCGGCTATGCCTTCCTGCCGGTTCCGATTCCGCCTCAGGTTCTCGCCCAGATATGATCCTGCAGTCGTTGAATCCTTTCGATCACACCCCTGTCGTCTCGGTGGGTGTGGATCAATCTGCTCCGCTCTCTGTTAGCTGCGGTTCCGGCATGTCTTCCTCTACGTTGCGACTTTCTTTGCCAAAGTCGCCTGAGGAGGTTTCAAGTTGACCCGACTTCATTGTGTCTTTGCATGTCTTTTATCGGGTCCTGTCTCCTCCGTAGTGGTTTTTCGAGACAAGCAGTGGAGTTGCTTTTCTTCTTCAAGGAGGCACTCACTCCACTGGTTTAGCCTCTGTGGCTAAGTAGAAGGTTCTTCTGTCGATGGTGAGCGATAACTCTGTTGCTTCTGTCACTCCTTCGATCACGCCGCTTGCGGAGTTTCTGGTATATGTTTGTTTCTGGGGGTCTCCAGCAATGGGTACAAGTCCATGCTTCGGAGACCTTTTTCTTATGTGGTACCGCATTGTTTCGACACTCATCCTTGCCTCTCTAAGTTTGTTCAGCTATTTTCCTTGAAAAGGCCTAGGACTTTGCAGTTTACTCCCAGATGGACACTTTCTTGGGCGCTGCTCTACTTGGGAGTGGGGGGGGGCGTTTGCGCCTTTATCCTGGATGGATATGCGTTTTCTCACATGCCAGATCTCTCCTGCATCCATTTCTCGATGGATTTGTCTGGCTATTCGTGCAGCTTCCGCTCGTCTAGCTGCTGGTGATTGTATTACCAATTGTTTTTTCTGCCACGAGGTGCATGCATTGTCTTCCTCTTGGGGCTTTTACTAACTCCATCATGTTGTCTGATGTTATACTGGCAGCCTACTGGAGAAATGCTACCTTCTCCATTTATCTGCGAAAGTTGCAAGAGCCGACAGAGGACCTTTGTTCAACGGGGCCCTCTTTCTTCGGCTTCGGCTCAGGCTGTTGTGTATCCCAGCCATTCAGTTTTTTACAGGGTCAGTTCCAGCTCCGTGCTGTTACTGCCCTTTCTGTCTGTGCATTGCACAGAACCATATGCCTCATCTTTCATTGTCTTTTACTAATGTTTGTGATGCTATGGTTGATAAGACTCGGGACCTCTTCTGTCAGTTTACGGTTCCAGTGCACTTGGGTTATGTGTAGGTTTGGTTATGCGATTCCCTCCAGCCTATTGTCTATTCAGCCTGTAGTAAACAATTGTGGGTAGGTTGATAAGAAATTTAAATTTTATAGTAAATTTCCTTTCTTATTATACCTACCACAATTGTTTACATGGAGGCCCTCCCGTCGTCTTATATGGGTAAGAATCCTTCCTCCCCACTGATCACATAACTCTAACGTTGGCGGATTCAAAAAGAATGAGTCACTAGTGACGCATATGCGCACTGGCAACGGAAGTCGTGGAGTTGTACTTGGAAGAGACCGTCCCATACTGGGTCTACGCCGGTTCCACTTGACCCAGTTTTGGCTTATTTTTTTCTTGGTGCTTTTGCACCACTTTTCTTTCCCAAATTGCTTGGGAAAGACAAAAATAGAGAGTATATTATCCGAGTTAGGGACTTCCACTGTAGTGCAAGCCTGTAGTAAACAATTGTGGTAGGTATAATAAGAAACTACTATAAAATTTAAATTTTTTACTTGCCCAAATAATAAAATTAAAGTCACACAAGTTTTCAGAAGGTCATTGGTCAGAAGGCTGTGGCCATGTGCTGAAACTATTTTTTGGATACATCAGCCTTGCCTTTAATGATATTTTGTACCATAAACGTATGATTGTCTGCAGGATTGTTTTCTGTTGTTGAAGTTTATGTTGTCGGTATTTTATTATTATATTTATTATCATTGTATGTTCATTATTTTCAAAACAAATTTAATATACCAAAGATAATATTTTAGGGCACAAAGATTCACTAATTTTCAACTCATTGCCTGCTGTGGGTGTTTTTAGCTCTCCTGACTGAAAGTCAGGAGAGCTACAGTGATCACTCACCGTCCGTTGTCTGTTATCCGTGAACATGGTGTTTGCGTCTTCTCCTCCCAAACCGCTGAACCAATTTAATTGATATTTGAGATAATAGTTTGTTACGACATCGCAATTTGATTTTGTTCAAATCAAGTTGCCTTGCTCCTTGGTAGGGCCACACCCAAAAAGTGTGCTTAAATCTTAAAAAATCTTCTCATGAACCAGCAGTAGCAGAGACTTGATATTTGGTGTGCAGCTTCCATTTGAGGTGCAGATTCAGATTTGTTCAAGAGAAGTTTGTGGGGCTATATTTGCTGTCGTTATGGGAGGGGCAAAAATTTTTGCCCCTCCCAAAATTTCTGTTTTCCAAACCGAGAGGCAGATTTGAACCAAATTTGATATGAGGGCTGATTGGGTCATAAGTACTTAATTTATGCCCAATTTTTTTTTTCTTGTCGCCCCCATGGGAACCGCAGGAGCTAAAATTAGAAAAACATTAAAACCCCCATGTCTCCAAAACTACACAGTACTGAGAATTCTTATTTGGTGTGAAGCTTCCTTAGGACCAACAGAATGAAATGGTAAAAAAAAATTGCTATCGGTTTTATCATGGAGTACTTTTCTGGGACTTTGAAAAAGTGCAGAGTCAGCATTTTTTAACACTGTGGGTAATGGGAAAAACATTTAAGACTACTTTTCTCCCAAACCACTGCTCCAAAGGCTTTCAAATTTCACATATAACATCCTTGGAAGATTGTTTCACATGTTTATTGAAATCAATTCCCTGGGTCCATATTTGGGCTCTCTCTGGGAGCCCAAATGTTTAAATTAGTGCAGTTTGAGGAATATTCTTTAAAAATCTTCTTCAGTATGCGTTTCGGTCAATTTTAAGACAATTTTTTTTTTTTACACTGAAAATTTGGGGTCTGGGTGGGAAAATTTTGGACCAAAATCGGGAAATTAGTTTTTTGGTTTTTAATGCTTTTGGGTAAATTTTTAGAAGAAAAAAAAATTTAGGCTGAAAATATTTTGTTTGGGACTTCAAAAATTTCCAAACAAAAATAAAAAAAATCTGTTTTTTATGCGTTTATCTCAATTTTGGGACGTAAAAGTGCAGGAACTGAAAATAGAAGGAAAATCCTGTGTATTGTGTGGGCACAATCGCTTCATCAAGTTGGTATATGCTTTTCTTAGGAGGGGCGTATGCAGCTTATTCAAGTCAAGTCCCTGGTTTGATATTTAGACTACCATGTCAGGTGAGTGCCCTCAGGCCCCCTGGAGCCTCTTGTTTTTTCTCTGCCCAGTATAATAATACCTTTAACTAAAAGAGGCAGGGACATGACTGAAGAGATGACTGATTGGGGTGTGTGTGTGTGCGGAGGAAGGAGGGATGAGGGGGGTTATGGGCAATTATATACCTCATTTGTCCCGACTGTCATGGCTCTAGTCCCAACTTTTTAAATATTCAAATTACATCATCAATGCATTCCTTTGTCGGAGACATGCCTTGATGTTGGTATTAGCTGGAATATTTATCGGTCAAAATTATGGTTATAAAACTTGAGACTTCTTGGAAATTTATTTAAATTATGGATGAAGGAAATATAGATGTGCAGTGTAGTTGCCGTGACACAAGTTCTTATTTGACAAGTACCATACTCCTGATTAGGGCTGTCACGATTAATCGATTGTCAATCGGTCATGTCGAAATCGATTAGTATTTTTTGTTGTCGAAGAATCAGCGTCGAAGAATCAGTAAATTTTACCCAGTTTTAGAAATTTAATAATGAAATGAAAAAACTATTGTTTCTAAAGGTAAAAAGTCAAAGAACATCGATGTTAAACCTCAACAAGCCGTCAGAAACTTCCTTTTAGCAACTTCAAAGAGAGGGCGGTAACTGTGGATCTGCAAATAGAAAATCACATTGATTGTTTAAGATAACATTTAGAGTCTATTCGATGTGTTTTCTATGAGAAAAATCACTTTTAGATGATGATACAACATTTTAACAGTTAACTTGCTGCAATGGAAATTATGTATTTTTTAATTGATTGGATCTCTGTCATTTTTGGACCTGTGCCATTCAATCCTTCAATAATTCCTCCTATCAGAAACAAGCTGATTGCCTTCATTCACAAACAGGAATTCTGAGATACAACATTTTATAATCAGCACCCCCTGTTTTTTTAAAAAAAGCTTTGAAGATACGACATTTAACAACTTTCTGTGAATATTTTGGACCAAAAAACACAGTTTACCTGGATCAATTGCTTCTTAAATGCCCTATGTAATCCCATAGATTCAAAATTTGTAAAAAAGTGTTTCATCCCACAATGGGAGATATGACATTTTGGAAGCCCACCGACAAAATATCCCAAGTGGAAACGTTTTTTGGGGCGTGTCACACCTCCCTTTTTGCTATACTCCCTGAATAGAAGTATTATTCTGACTCTAGTTGACAAATGCAATACAGCCACCGTGGACTGGGTCGTAATCCATGCATGGGCAGTGATATCCACACCTTTTACCAAGGATATAAAAAGCGTCATCAACAAAATTTTAATTAATGAAGCAGTTCTTGGAATCTAATATCATTGTCTCAGTGGAAATATTGCTCACCCCCGTGGAAAGTGGCCAGTCCACGGCGGCCATACTGTATATCCCGTTAGATTTAAGTAATCCTCTTATCAATGATTTTATCCCTTTACCCAATGCACACAATATCTTCTTTTTTTAATTGGAGTTCAATGACACTTTCGACAGCCTGGGTCACCTTTTGTTGGACAGTTTTATGAGTGAAGACAGCCTGAATAGAATACCCTGAGAGAACCACTAAGCAGCAGCAAGCAACTGTCAGACACCCCAATGTACTAACTCCACACAAGCAAGGATAGCATTGGTTGAAGGTAATCTGGATTAACCCTTTACCCAACGAATCATTCATATCCGCCTGTGTAATATGCAAATTCAGCAGCTGAAAAAATATTATTTTTCAAAAAATTTCAACAAAACCATATCATGTGACCCCTCTTTGAAACGAGCTTGTTGAGCTCGTTCCAAAGAGGGGTCACATGATATGATTTTGTTGAAATTTTAAAAAAAAATTCTATTTAAAATAATAAATTTTGAAATCGTCTGCTTTGGTTAAAGAGTTAAGAGCCTTGCCCAAGGACACAGTGCATTTACCACTGGTAGGGATCGCACTGTGGACCCTTCAGTTTGAAGTCTAATGCCCTGACCACTGAGGCACACATCAAAATTTATAACTTAATTATTATTTTTTTTTTCAAATTTTTCAAAATATCTCAAGCATGGTATAATTTTTGAATCTGGGACCAACACCAAATGAGTCGAAATGTAATAGATGTTCAAACTATTTTTAAGAAAAAATACTCGTGTGACCTCTCATTGGAATGAGCTCATTCCAGTGAGGTGTAATGTGACATGGGTTTTGTTGTGTCGCCTGCCCCACGAAGTGGGGAGCGACATATAGGGATTACTTTTGTTGTCTTGCGCCGTCCGCGTTGTCTGCGTCGTCGTCCACGTCACACTTTCTCTTATCCGCCACTCCTCTTTAACCTATGAATGGATTTTGATGAAACTTTCAGTGGTTCTTTATCACATAATGGCATTGTGCACCTCCTATTTTATTTTTTGATCCGCTGTATTTTTTCCAGAGTTATGCCCCTTTTCCACTTAGAACAGGCGACACACGTCTTCCATGGAAGACTCACATCTAAGTTGAAAAATTTCTCGAAATTTTTTTTTACTGCTTTATAAATTACACAGGCAGATGCAGCCAGTTCATTAGGTAAAAGGTTAAGATGTCCAGTTCAACTGAAGTTTTAATGAGAGCAGAAACGGTGAACCGATTAATCGATTAACCAATGGTCAATGTCTTGATCGATCAAAAATTAAATGATCGATTAATCGCCACTTTTGACCTGCAGTATAGTATAGGTTAACAAAGGAAAAAGTTGCTCCGAAACAGGCAAATACATTCTCACTGACTCACATCAATTATATGGCATAGATTAAAGCATGCAAGTTACATGCTGACATACTTGTTCACTTGCATGATCATAAAACTGTATCAGCAGCTGGAAATGGTTATTCTTAACCCTTTACCCAATGTGGGTAACAGATGATACTTGCAAAATAAATTCTTGAATTACTAAAAAATTTCAATTTTTGTCTCAAACAATAGCTTATTATTCCTCATTGGAACGAGCTCAATGAGGGGTCAAAAGCTATGTTTTTGAGACAAAAATTGAAAACATAACAAAATTTGAATGGAGATTTTTAGTTTAAACATTATTTTTATTCATGAGAAAATATGATGGATACATATAATAAAAAACAAGATGATTGTCATACAGAGTGCACAGTCCAATGGTATGCATTAAAGTAGTGAGTCAAGGACGAGATTTCTTGAAAGGATTCAGCAGTAAGCTTGTATAAGCCGTCTCCTTTTGGAGATTTTTGTATATAGCGCTGGTCAGTTTTGATAGCTACGTTGGTTAAAGGGTTAATGCTGTAAATCATCAACAGTGTGGCAATTATTCAGCTACCTATTATAGTAAGTGATTAATTGATTAACCAAGGTTAATCTGTGAATAATCTATCAAGAAATCCTTTTAACCATTTCAGGTCTAGATTTATTCAATTTTTAATTCAAATTACAGCTGCCATGACTTGAATTAGGAGAAAGAGTTACTAATAAAATCATCAGACTTTTATCATAAAGCTTAATCCAACCTAAATATACATGTATATTTCAAAACAAATGCCACAATTTAGGCTGCATTTATGGGCACAATGATGAATTGATTAATATCCAAGCCTGAAAATAAGCAGTCTGACATTTGCAAAAAGAGGTCCCCAAAGGGTGAATTTGATGATGCTATCCCATAGAGTGGACCAATTTATCCTCTGGGTACCTCTTTCTGCTTAATTTTGAGACCCCGATTCAGATTGAGGTTCACAGAGGGTAAATTTAGCGATGCTACCCTGCTGTGCAGGGTAGCATCACTAAATTCACCCTCTGGGGACCTCATTTTACAGATGACAGTCAGCTTATTTTCTGGCTTGTTAATATCTAGACTTTATGAAAAAAATCAGATATAAATCACTGATATTGTGTCCATGTCAACTTGCTTCAGTGGCAAATGAAAAGTCTTTGAATTTAGACCCTTTCATTGAAAAGTACTTGAATTTGTTTATTTCCTTGAAAAGTACTTGATTTTCCACGATCTTCCTTGAAAAATACTTGAATTCAGTTTACCTACAAGATTTGAGACCATAACTTTTATTCTAATCTACCACCCTGCATGTGTGCTCTAAGTCAGATGACATAAAATTGATCAGAGATGTACACAAGAGTTGCATATCTTTTATTGGGTCCTCCTAAACTCTGAGGGATACCAAGGTGAAGGAAAACAAGTAAGTGAGGGTCGTTTAACTATTTCCCAACGCAGAGAATATCAAAATTTATTATTTTAATTACTATTTTTTTTTTAATTTTTCAAAAAAATTTCAACAAAACCATATCATGTGACCTATCATTGGAACGTGCTCAATGAGCTCGTTCCAATGAGGGTTCACTTGATAAAGTTTTGTTGAAATATTTTGAAAACTTTATTTTTTCAACTTCTCAGTTTGTAAATTACGCAGGTTGCAGGTGGACGCAAGCAATTCATTAGGTAAAGGGTTAAAAGGTTTAAATATACACCTGAAACTTAATTAAGCACCCACTGAAATGTTCCATGACAGTGAAGTTGCTGTTACTGATTATGTTTTAATGATTGCTATGTCTTGCAGTACATTTCATCTCGTGAAATATGATGTTTCTGGTTGATAGCGTACCCCAAGCACATCCCCTCGTCCACGTGAAGCATGCAACCCATGGATGTCATAAAAAACACCATGACGTTTCTGGTTGATAGCGTACCCCAAACACATCCCCCTGTCCACGTGAAGCATGCTACCCGTGAATGTCACAAAAAAAACCTGTCATCCACATGCAATATCAGGGTACAAAAGTGGAAAATTTGTCGCTTCATTTATCAGTAAATGTTGACATGGCAAGGAGGAGACTGTCAGAGGCACTAAGATGGCAAATAGTTGGCATGCTTTTATACACAACTAACATACCACACCAAGCCCTCTTTACACCATTTCCACCCCTATTTTCCTTAAAATTGGTAACCTCTCTGCATAATGGTCATGAACTGGAATTCCTGGAACTTCAGTTATGTTGTAATTTTGTCAAAAGAATCTCTGTCCTTCTGAAGGCTTCCCCAGGAAAGTTGGCCATTCAGAATCGAGAACAGGTCAAAACATCACACAACCAAAAGGTCTCATTTCAAAATGTTCAAACATCACATATTTTGGTCAAAATGTCACACACTTTTAGTCAAAATATCACACACTTTCTGGTCAAAATGTCACAATTTTTAGTCAAAACATAACGTAATAATTATTTCCTGGTGGAGTACCAGTTACCAAAATTAGGGATCATGATCATATCCACATACATATGGATAGACATTAGTCCACTGCTCAGATTTGAGTATGATTTTTATCTTCCAGTGGGTTGCGCGAAAGATTATTTCACAAGAAGTTAGTCAAGTGAAATAACCCACGCGATCCACGAGAGGATAAAATCGTACTCAAATCTGAGCAATGAACTTTTGTATTTATTTATTTTTTTCTCCTTATTTGTAAACGAACTCATTTGTTTCTTGGATACTGTACACAAAATAGTTTGCAATGGTAAATACCTTGTTATCTTGCCTTCTGGTTATGACATTTTGACCAGAAGTATGTGATGTTTTGACCAAAAGCATATTGACGTTTTGACCAAAAGTGTGTGACATTTTGTCCAAAAGTGTGTGATGTTTTGACAAGCACCCTTAGAATCATCCCCTTTGCAAACTGATATATGTGATGAAAAACTGCTATTTACATCTTATTGAACATGCCTTTTTCTTTTGATATCATTGCATAATGGCATAGGCTACTTGAAGCGGGCGAATTTAAATAATATACGCTTCTAAAAATTCAAAACATTTTATTTTGTGGTCTCAGGATAGTTATTGGAAGTAATCATATTTAACATATACAGCTTTTATTGATTTAAAAATAAGGGTGGTTTTTGATGACAAATGGGGTTATGGGTAGTTTCATCCCAAAACCAGCTTGTCCCAGGATGACAAGCAGCATGACACGTCTCAAATATCGGGACGATTCATCCCAACAATTTTTCAACGAGCAGGTTCTAATATCTACATTTGTATGATTTTGTTGAGGCCTTGGGGGACTTCTATAGTATATTATCGTGTTATACATTACACACCGTGCATATTTTATGCATGTACATGTTATTTATTTAATAGGCCAATGAAACACAGACAGAATTCTGTTTTAATTTTAAAAACCCTGCTTATTTGCATGTTTAAAGACTGCATGGTTTAAAAATCTTGGTTAACCCTTTACCCAATGAATCGGCCACATCTGCCACGTAATATGTAAATTCAGCAGCTGAAAAAAAAAATTATTTTTCAAAAAATTTCAACAAAACCATATCATGTGACCCCTCTTTGGAACGAGCTTACTTTTTGGGACGAGTCGTCCTGTTTCGATAATGTATTTTGGACGAATCGTCCCAGGACGAACTGGTATTGGGACGAAACATGCCGGAGCCCTCAGCCTTGTGTGGTTATCGGAAAAAAACGCAAGTCTCTCGAATCGAAAACGAGTTGAGAATTTTTATCGAGCATAATTCAAATATTTTTGAATGATGGATTATTAATTCAATGAGTTGTGGGAATGCAGAAAAATATGGGTTTATCATTTTATAAGGTAAGTTGTGAAAAGAATTTTGCATTTGGTGAAATAATATTTTTAGAAGTTAATATTTTGGCATTTCCTAATTTCGTGCTAATCGGAGAGATTGGGAAGAATGGGACAAGGGATATCATCAAGCAGTTCGTCTCCGAGTGTTGGGAGGAGAGGAGAAGCGTGGGAATAGGGAGGCAGTTGGGAGTACAGGGGTAACCATGGCCTTCTCGTCCGAGAACCGCGACAAATCAGCGGCTGGCCACAGTGTTATTATTATTATCCAAATAATACCAATGCACACATGCATCTCCCACCCTCTGATAACTTAAGTAATGCTGCATCAGCCCTACTCCACCCCCTCCACCCCACCCCACCCCACCCCAATCCCGGAAAGTGTTGTCCAGTAAATATCACTGGAGTATTTATTAGTCCCCTACCGGCATCGCCGGAGGGGACTATGGGTTGCACTCCGTCCATCCGTCAGTCTGTCAGTCACACTTTAGTTTCCCGGAGTTTTTTTGGAAACGCTTCAACGGAATGATTTCATTTTTGGTAAACTACTATAGAACGATGACTTACAGATCAAGTTTGAGTTTCATGCTGATTGCGTTATTCTTGTGTGAGTTACGGCCCTTGGAAATATGGAAAAGCACCAAAACATCAGTTTTCCTGAGTTTTTTTGGAAACGCTTCAACGGAATGATTTCATTTTTGGTAAACTACTATAGAACGATGACTTACAGATCAAATTTGAGTTTCATGCTGATTGCATTATTCTTGTGTGAGTTACGGCCCTTGGAAATATGGAAAAGCACCAAAATATCAGTTTTTCGGAGTTTTTTTGGAAACGCTTCAACGAAATGATTTCATTTTTTGGTAAACTACTATAGAACGATGACTTACAGATCAAGTTTGAGTTTCATGCTGATTGCATTATTCTTGTGTGAGTTATGGCCCTTGGAAATATGGAAAAGCGCCAAAATTTCAGTTTTCCGGACTTTTTCTGGAAACGCTTCAATGGAATGATTTCATTTTTGGTAACCTACTATAGAACGATGACTTACAGATCACGTTTCATTTACACTCTGTCCATCCATCCGTCAGTCTGTCGGTCGTACTTTAGTTTTCCAGACTATTTTCGGAAACGCTTCAACGGAATGATTTCATTTTTGGTAACCTACTATAGAACGATGACTTACAGATCAAGTTTCATTTACACTCTGTCCATCCATCTGTCAGTCAGTCTGTCAGTTATACTTTAGTTTTCTGGATTTTTTTGGAAACGCTTCAACGGAATGATTTCATTTTTGATAACCTACTATAGAACGATGACTTACAGATCAAGTTTCATTTGTACTCTGTCCATCCGTCAGTTTGTCAGTCATACTTTAGTTTTCCAGACTTTTTTTTGGAAATGCTTCAACCGAATGATTTCATTCTTGGTAACCTACTATAGAACGATGACTTACATATCAAGTTTGAGTTTCATGCTGATTGCATTATTCTTGTGTGAGTTATGGCCCTTGGAAATATGGAAAAGTGCCAAAATATCAGTTTTCTGGACTTTTTGGGGAATTGCTTCAACGGAATTCATGCTGATCACTTCTAGGTTATAACATTTGTATAATTATTAATGCTCATTAGTCCGGTAGGGGACATTGTATTGCTTCAGCGATACGAGCGCTCTTGTTTATTTAATTATTGGTGTTTAAGGTCACATATTTCTGCACAGTGGGTAAATCGTGACCGCAACATGGAGATAAAGTCAAGTTTAGTCAATCGTTTATACCCATTTTAGTGAACTTCCACCCAAGTATTGATGAATGGCTCCTATATTTTAACAGTAAAACAGACCTTGTTTACAACTGTACACGAGCACTAATCACTACTTCACGTCCCGGTTACCCACGGTAAATCCAGGCCTTAAAATTTGCCTCGATTCTCGCGAGATCCTGTTGCGAGAATCAATTTCCAGTTCTTAAATATTTGGAATTTGAGAGTACTGTTATGTGAGTGCAACATTTACATATGCCATAGTAAAAGGCAAACGTCATAGTTTTTTTCAGAGAGTTTTCCCTTTATGGGCCCAGTTTCCATTTTGTCGAGTTTCTCATACACGTACATGTACAACACATGTTCCAACATGCAGGCTTTTGGTGGTCTGGCTGATGGAAATTACAGTATCGTGCCAGTGGTGTCTAGTGAAGTCTTGGCTGCCTATATAGGCAGCCAAGACTTCACTATACACCACCGCTAAGTGTAGATTTTTTTACCTTATTATGAAGGGGGCAAAGACAGAGCATTCTCTTGGCTTGTTAAAGCCACCTTTAGAATCTACGACAAGAATCAAATGCACATTTTGCGCGAATCTAAGTTGATTCTCATTGTTTCCCTTGCGAGAATCATTTGCGCGAATCGATTCGGAATCGATTCGGATTCGCGCATGCATTTTAATCCCTGAAATCACAGGAGGAGTCTACCCTTATGAAGATATGCTGCCCAGTAAAGATCACTGAGGTATTTCCCTTACGAAGAGGAGCTACTTTTTACCCAGTACACCGCCGAAATATTACAGAAGAAAAAATAAAAAAAACGAGACACATGCCACTCAAGTGAAGCGTCATTGTGTGGATAAACAACAAAAACAGCCCCCCCCCCCCCCCACGTTCAACCCCCTCCCTTCCGACCACCCCTCCTCCCCGATCTCCACCACCACCACCAGGTTAAATTATAGGGGATGCACTGCCAGAAGTGTATTCTGTAAGTTTTTGAGCAGTGCACTGGGTAAAACTCATATTTATTGGGCAGCACTTTCCGAGGGTTGGCAGAAGCATGTGCGCACTGAGATCATTTGGATGTATTTTGCTGTAAACTTTAGGAAGTTGTGTAATCGGGTGTATTACATTCTTATTAACCGTTAGCGAACGGCTTGGCAAATTCGATGGATAAAACTGGACATTTTATGGGCGTGGAATGTAAAACTCTTCCGGAAAAACGATATACCTCGTAGAGGGCCATGATTGTTTTATTTTTTATTGGGGTTTTAACGACACTTCTAACAGACAGGGGAGGGTCAATGAATGGTTGAAAAAGGAGGCAATGACCGCCCAAACCCAGTTAGAAATCTGAAGGAAGTGGGGGTGGGGGGCATTCGTGTCCGTTCGATAGGGTGAGAAGTTGGAAACCAGAAAGTCGGTGCATCATTATATGCACTCTAATGCATATTTCGAGGATCACTGTTTCTACTCGTCTTAGCGAGTCAACACATTGTGGTGGTGGCTGCGTACGTGTGTGTGTTTTGGAGGGGGGGGGGGGGGGGCGCACATATATTC